>CM060956.1:10632881-10882881 GCA_030765055.1 Mantis religiosa
CAATTTATTCCTTAACTGGAGTCGAGATTATATTCTTTTAATGAAATTCTACAGAGAAAGTAATAACCGTAATTTGCATAAAACACAATCCCGTATCTCGGCTTTCTCGCTGTACGGAATTTAATTAAAAAGGTGTTAAGGCATAATCAGACATTCTCTCGGAGTGATGATTATTAACGCTGCACGCTAATGCATCCCGTATTGATTTAACAAATGACTGAAACATGCAACGTAGATAAGTATACAACTATAGTGAATTATTCCCGAGTTTTCTGTTATAGCATAATGTTTATCGTAATTATGGAAGAATAAATATGAAAGAGGCGGAAGTACATGATAATGTAAATAATATAATTCATAGCGTCCCATTCCATATTAGACGTGAAACATGCTTAAGTTTCCTCAAAGTCCTTTATATTTTACATTACGTAATTCTGTCACCGTGTAACTGGCTTTACTTTGCTTATCTTCTAAAGAAAGCTATTCTAACAATTCCTAAAAATACGACGGCTGTTCAATAAAGAACGATCACATTTTTTTTGACAACGTACCTTTACTCATCCTCAATTTTATTGGTCCTTCTCAAAACAGTCTCCCCTGAATGCGGTGCACTTGTCCCAGTGTTTCTGTCAGTCTTCAAAGACATGCTGGAAACCATTTTTGAGAGATCCTTCAAAATCGCCTCCGCAGCCTTCACCACTGCTTCTGATGATGGATAATGTCTCCCACGAAGGCGTTTCTTCAAGTTAGGGAATAGAAAAAAGTCACATGGGGCTAAATCCGGACTATAGGGAGGGTGAGGCATGCACTTCACGTTGATTTTTGCAAGATATCCAGCAACAACATTGGCACTATGCGGCCACGCATTATCGTGGTGCAGCATCCAGCCTGCTTCATGGAAATGTGGTCTTTTGCTCCTGATATGGACTTTCAATGTTTTCAGGACATCCCTGTAGTATTGTCCGGTTACTGATGTGTGTGCAGGTACAACATGCTGATAAACCATTCCATGAATATCAAAGAATGAGATGACCATAACTTTCCCAGCAGAAGCAACCACTTTTGCTTTTTTGGGGGTTGGTGATGAAGGAGATATCCACACTGAGCCGTGCTGTTTGCTCTCAGGATCAAAATGATGTAGCCAAGTTTCATCAGCAGTGATTACGTTTAGAAACTCCGGATCTTCCTCTAACATCAACTTTAACTGCATGCAGACCTGCATACGAATGTCCTTGTGTTCGGGAATCAACAGTCTTGGAACCCATCGCGTACAAACACGTCTCATGTGTAATGTTTCTGTCACCAACGTGTGGGTGGCACCCAATGAAATGTTCAGTATTTCAGAAAGTGATCTTAAGGTAATTCGTCGATCCTCTCTCACAATGGCAGCAGTAGTGTTGATGTTTTCTTTCGTAAGAGCAGTAACTGGAGCACCGGGTCCACCTTCCTTTGAAATTGATTGTCTCCCCTCTTTAAACACTTTAAACCACCTTCGAGCTGTGCTGTAGGGAAGAACAGACTCTCCATAGACCTCCTGTAACATTTTATAGGCCTCAACTGAAAATTTGTTGAGACGAAAGCAGAATTTTAAAGCCGCATATTGTTCCTCGCGTGTTACCTCCATTACAGCGGTAGGTGATACTGAACATGTCTGAACTTGCCTGGTGCTCTCAGGCGGGAACCAGGAGTACCAACAATGAAACTACTACGGCGTGTTTGTTTCACATTAAGCTAACAGAATATAATAAATTGAATTATAGTGCGAAAAATTATGACCATAAAAAATTATGATCATTCTTTATTGGACAGCCCTCGTATATCGTTCTAAGAGAAAAAAGGGAAATTTAAAAATCCTTAAGAGAAGCTATTAATCAGCTGAAGAACTTTGATCTGGCTTCGGGAGTTTTAGCCAGGAAATTGTCTATATTCCTCCCGTTTCTCAGTCGTCTGCCTCCTAGTTGCACTTGACTGGAGTGCATTACATTTCATAGGGGATTCACCACGGAGGTTCAAACATGGTCTATTGTATCTATGCCAACCCCTAAGTGGGGCATCCCTGGGAGGTAGGATGAGGCAAGAGAAGACAGCGGCCGTTTCAAGCATCTACGATAGTGCAAAGGGCAGTGTCCCTAAACTTAGGCAGTTGGAAACACCCCCTCAAGGCAGAATATCGGACATCATACCCTACTGTGGTTCGGAAAGACCGGGTTCGGAGACCGTCCTATCGGCAGAAGAAGTTAGAGCATATTCTGCCATGCACCGCTGAGAAACGCGCCGACACTTCTGCGCTGAAATATACCATCACATGAGATAGAAAATAATGAAGATGAAACGGAGGGACAATAAGTGCGAGGATCTACTGCCATCAATCCTGGACCCGTAGGACCATAAGCAGGGCCTCGCGGGTTTTTACCATAGGACAGTACCTATTTTATAAACTGCCTCCCCCCCCCCTGCTGCAAACGACAGACAGAACGGAAGTGGATACGCCACTTACGCGCCAATCCAAAATGGACCGGTTACCAAATAAGCCGGTGTTCTAGCACACCAGCTACTAGCTCTGCAGGCTAGTACCCGGATTTATGAGGTAACCCTCTACCCCTCCGGGTGGCCGTAGCCTGGTGATCTAGCATAACTTCTACTAGCTCTGCAGGCCAGTACCCGGGAATTATTAGGCAAGCCTCTACCCCCTCCGGGTGGCCGTAGCCTGGTGATCTAGCACACCTTCTACTAGCTCTGCAGGCTAGTACCCGGATTTATGAGGTAACCCTCTACCCCTCCGGGTGGCCGTAGCCTGGTGATCTAGCACACCTACTACTAGCTCTGCAGGCCAGTACCCGGGACTTATGAGGCAACCCTCTACCCCCTCCGGGCGGCCGTAGCCTGGTGATCTAGCACACCTTCTACTAGCTCTGCAGGCCAGTACCCGGGACTTATGAGGCAAGCCTCTACCCCCTCCGGGCGGCCATAGCCTGGTGATCTAGCACACCAACTAGCTCTGCAGGCTAGTACCCGGGACTTATGAGGCAACCCTCTACCCCTCTGGGCGGCCGTAGCCTGGTGATCTAGCATACCTTCTACTAGCTCTGCAGGCCAGTACCCGGGACTTATGAGGCAACCCTCTACCCCCTCCGGGCGGCCATAGCCTGGTGATCTAGCACACCTACTAGCTCTGCAGGCTAGTACCCGGATTTATGAGGCAACCCTCTACCCCTCTGGGCGGCCGTAGCCTGGTGATCTAGCACACCTACTAGCTCTGCAGGCTAGTACCCGGATTTATGAGGCAACCCTCTACCCCCTCCGGGCGGCCATAGCCTGGTGATCTAGCACACCTACTAGCTCTGCAGGCTAGTACCCGGATTTATGAGGCAACCCTCTACCCCCTCCGGGCGGCCATAGCCTGGTGATCTAGCACACCTACTAGCTCTGCAGGCTAGTACCCGGGACTTATGAGGCAACCCTCTACCCCTCTGGGCGGCCGTAGCCTGGTGATCTAGCATACCTTCTACTGGCTCTGCAGGCCAGTACCCGGGACTTATGAGGCAACCCTCTACCCCCTCCGGGCGGCCGTAGCCTGGTGATCTAGCATACCTTCTACTGGCTCTGCAGGCCAGTACCCGGGACTTATGAGGCAACCCTCTACCCCCTCCGGGCGGCCATAGCCTGGTGATCTAGCACACCTACTAGCTCTGCAGGCTAGTACCCGGGACTTATGAGGCAACCCTCTACCCCTCTGGGCGGCCGTAGCCTGGTGATCTAGCATACCTTCTACTAGCTCTGCAGGCCAGTACCCGGGACTTATGAGGCAACCCTCTACCCCCTCCGGGCGGCCATAGCCTGGTGATCTAGCACACCTACTAGCTCTGCAGGCTAGTACCCGGATTTATGAGGCAACCCTCTACCCCTCTGGGCGGCCGTAGCCTGGTGATCTAGCATACCTTCTACTAGCTCTGCAGGCCAGTACCCGGGACTTACGAGGCAACCCTCTACCCCCTCCGGGCGGCCATAGCCTGGTGATCTAGCACACCTTCTACTAGCTCTGCAGGCCAGTACCCGGGACTTATGAGGCAACTCTCTACCCCCTCCGGGCGGCCGTAGCCTGGTGATCTAGCACACCTACTAGCTCTGCAGGCCAGTACCCGGGACTTATGAGGCAACCCTCTACCCCCTCCGGGCGGCCATAGCCTGGTGATCTAGCACACCTTCTACTAGCTCTGTAGGCTAGTACCCGGGACTTATGAGGCAACCCTCTACCCCCTCCGGGCGGCCGTAGCCTGGTGATCTAGCACACCTTCTACTAGCTCTGCAGGCCAGTACCCGGGACTTATGAGGCAACCCTCTACCCCCTCCGGGCGGCCGTAGCCTGGTGATCTAGCACACCTACTAGCTCTGTAGGCTAGTACCCGGGACTTATGAGGCAACCCTCTACCCCCTCCGGGCGGCCGTAGCCTGGTGATCTAGCACACCTTCTACTAGCTCTGTAGGCTAGTACCCGGGACTTATGAGGCAACCCTCTACCCCCTCCGAGAGGCCGTAGCCTGGCCGGAGGTACCCAATTTCCAGTAGGTATCGGGAACACACTGCCCTCTCGAGACCAACCCAATCCGAACATCTTCCAGAGGGAGGGGCTCGAATGTTCTGCCCGAGGTTCCTCTAGTAAAGTCAGAGGTATTACGAGTGCTAAGGGTCTGCAGCGCCTGCACCACGGCAGTTGAAAGGGACGGATCCCCTCCCCTACGGGAGAAACGGAGAGACAGGAAATCCGGAGGATGTAATACACCTACTCATTCACCTGGCGACCCGGAAAAAAACTTTAAAAAGCCCATGTTTCAAAAAGATCGGCCACGGGAATCGAATGCGGGCCCACAGCCATCCCACTCGGTTGCCTCCTTGTTGAATTTTTGTGTAAATTTAGTATTTTTACTGTTTCTCTCACTGTGCACATTCCACCAACATATATACTAAGTCATAATCTCCACTGCAACTTGGGCAGATGGGCCTAGCAGAACCCCCTAGATATGGTCTGTACCCTCCGCCCTCGCAGTCTAAACCTGTACACCTGGGTGGAACACATTTCCAGACCGAGGCGGTTGAGCGCTACCTGCGCAACTTGGCGGGAGAGTGCTATGACAAGGATATACAAAAACTGCCACAGCGCATACAAAAGTACATCGATCGCAATGGTGATTACGTTGAAAAATAGCTGTAAGTTCAGCCTTTGCATCAATGTAACATTCATTGACAATAAACACGTTTTCAATATTAAATAAAATTAGAGACCTTAGTTTACGAACACGCCTCGTAAGGCGTCGATCCCAGCTTTTGTACTGTTGTAACAGGCAATTATCTCTGGTTTGTGTGTTTCTGGATTGGTTGACTAGGTGTGGTGCATTGAGGATACAAGTAGAACAGCTTTGCCTTTCTTTGGTATGTACTGGTATGATAATTAATATGCAGAATGTCTAACAATAACGAATAACGTAAAGAACTCACCGCTTTGATGACAACTGTATCTGGAGTTATTAGATTAGACAAATATCCGGCTGGATGCCATTATACCTATTCAATTGAAACCGAGAATATCGCAGAAATGTTACACAACTGGTGAGGTTGGGTTAGGAATACCCAGAATTTAAATCGCGAATAAAATCAAAGAACTCATTGCTCTGTTGAGCTCTGCACTTCCAGCTAGCTCGGAACCAACTGACTTGAAGCTAGAGAAACGGACAAAGACGTAATCAACCTTCTGCTAGCAGTGGCGTATCGAAGTTTCAGCTGGGTATCTGACACCCCACCTCACCAGTTACGGGTTAAATGACTGATTTTGAGTTACTTGTTCCGGCAGGCGCAAATGCACACACAAAGGGACATTTTTTTTTAAATAATAAAAATTATATATAAAATTCAAGGTAGTATTTCCAGCGACATCACAGTATAAATTGGGATGGAACATTACTTATATTTACTGTAATTGTGCAGTAGAGAAAGTTCAAACTTACTTGTGGGTCACTGAGCGTGAAACAAGAACGTAATGTGGCTGGCCCCGTAGCTCAGTCGGTAGAGCACCTGCCTACCCGGGTTCAATTCCCGGCGGTGGGGGTGGGGATTTTTATCCGACCAAGATAATTCCGCATCTTCCCCAGAGTCTGGAAGTATGAATGAGAGTGTGAATGTGTACGTGATCTAATGATTAAAACACAACGAATACGAGTTAACACCTTTGATATGTTCCAAAGGAGAACGACCGCCGATATGACCAAGATAATTCCTCATCTTCCCCAGAGTCTGGAAGTATGAATGAGAGTGTGAATGTGTACGTGATCTAATGATTAAAACCCAACGAATACGAGTTAACACCTTCGATATGTTCCAAAGGAGAACGGCCGCCGATATGACCAAGATAATTCCTCATCTTCCCCAGAGTCTGGAAGTATGAATGAGAGTGTGAATGTGTACGTGATCTTATGATTAAAACACAACGAATACGAGTTAACACCTTCGATATGTTCCAAAGGAGAACGGCCTCCGATATGACCAAGATAATTCCTCATCTTCCCCAGAGTCTGCAAGTATGAATGAGAGTGTGAATGTGTACGTGATCTATTGATTAAAACACAACGAATACGAGTTAACACCTTCGATATGTTCCAAAGGAGAACGGCCTCCGATATGACCAAGATAATTCCTCATCTTCCCCAGAGTCTGCAAGTATGAATGAGAGTGTGAATGTGTACGTGATCTATTGATTAAAACACAACGAATACGAGTTAACACCTTCGATATGTTCCAAAGGAGAACGGCCGCCGATATGACCAAGATAATTCCTCATCTTCCCCAGAGTCTGGAAGTATGAATGAGAGTGTGAATGTGTACGTGATCTAATGATTAAAACACAACGAATACGAGTTAACACCTTCGATATGTTCCAAAGGAGAACGGCCGCCGATATGACCATAGTAGTTAAAGGCGGGGTATAAATGGAACAAGAAAAGAAAAAGTAATGAGTGTGCAAATACGTTTTGAGGTTGTGATTGTGGTTTGTGGTACATTCAGTGAAAGATTGGCAATCATGTTGACAGCTGAAGGTTTCGGAACTAGAGGTCTAAGGCCGACCTTGCTGAGTTGCCAAACTTTTCCGATATTACAAAACAAAACAATTTTCTCACATATTTTAACCTTTGGATAAGTGTCATGCGACACGGTGTTGCAAACGACGGACGCCCGCCCATGGGAACAGCGAGTGCCAAGCCCATTGTTTGGGCGCGTATTCGAGAAGTCTTGCATTTGATTCCCACCCTGTGCACAGATGTTTCTTTTGTTCCGAGCTGCTTTCAGCCTGAGCCTCTGCTTGTATTTGCATTTAAGTACGAGATGCATAGATACAATGTTTCTCACGCACATTTCAACTACTGCACCAACATTTAATACATTAGCAAGGATCTGTTACTTTCACATACACATCGTCGTTTTTACTTTCTCTGCTACTTTCCTGTAGCAAGTAGAGGAAGAACTGTATTCCTTTCAACAAAATTGACACCAAGTTTACACTTGAATTATAGTATTGCAATTTTGACAGGTAAGATTTACAATCTAAGGAGTAAACGATATAATACAATTGGATTACTTCCGTATTTTAAATCAATAGATTATTTATAAGCATGAGGTGATGTAAAAGTTTGTCCTGAGAAAGAATCATTGGTGAAGGCAACTTAAAAGGACAAGGTATAGACATTTGCTTAATAGTGAATAACATGCATAAGATATACTACCAAAATGCAATACAACATTAGGTTACACTATATTGTGACTTTGTGGGTTCGTGAAATGAAAAGTTATATTGCACCACTCAAAAATGTTCTTTATTTCCACCGACTTACAGTTAAACACTTGCCAATTACACAGAATTACGTAATGCACACATTTACGATTCACCAGTTCGTCCGTTACAATTTCACTTGCACTCGTAATTACGTACAATACTCCGATGCACATACAGTCTTCTCGTCGTACACTAGCACTGCACTCTTACACTGCTCGCCAAGAACTCTGACTAACTCTCCTCCAGCCCGGCGTGTTGCTTATATAGAGTCAGCTGGCCGATCGAGAATGTTCTGGATTAGATTAAATATCCCGTAAGTTCGAGAAATCAAGGGCAGCGGAAAGAGACGGCACGGTAATGTTTTTTTTTTTCCCAGCCACCCCACGTTACCACTATAAGACAAACGAGGGGGCGTGTCCGAGCACCTCCGTCTCCTGCTACTGCCGTCAGCTGGTTCTATAGGGTGTTCCAACGTTCGGGTGACAATATGAATTATAAATAGCTTTGAAAAGTATGAAAAATAGGATGTCCAGGTGGAATAAATACAGTTATTAAAATACTCCGGCGTAACATACCAATTAAGTCTTAAGTCACATGACTCAGCTGCCCCTTATTCTAGAGTTTTAGGCAATCTGTACTTTATACTCCAACATGAAATCATCGATCGCATTACTAGGTTCTACCTGCGTATTTAACATAGATGTTAAACACTCAATGAAATTAGTACTAATATAGATGTTATCACATCGTCACTAGTGCAAGAAGTGTCCGTAAAATAAGGTCTTCAATTTTATTTAATATAGAAAACATGTTTATTGTAAATGAATGTTACATTGATGTAAAGGCGGAACTTACAGCTATTTTTCAACGTAATCACCATTGCCATCGATGGACTTTTGCATGCGCTGTGGCAGTTTTTGTATATGCTTGTCATAGCACTCTCCCGCCAAGTTGTGCAGGTAGCGCTCAACCTCGTCGGTCTGGAAATGTGTTCCACCCAGGCGTGACTTCACTCAGGAAACAGATGATAATCACTAGGTGCTAAGTCTGGACTGTCCCATCCGAACTGGGCCAGGAGATCAGCCGTTGCATGTGCAGTATAGGGACGAGCGTTGTCGTGATGAAAAATCACTCCCTTCGTCAGCATTCCCCTCCTTCGATTTTGAATGGCACGTTGCAATTTTTTAAAGTCTCACAGTAGCTAGCGGCGTTTATTGTTGTACTGCGAGGCATATACTCGCACAACAATACACCTTTCCTGTCCCAGAACACACTGGCGATTACTTTGCCGGCAGAAAATGTGAACTTTCGCGACTTCGGCGAATTCGAATGCCGCCACTGACGGGAAAGCTCTTGTTTGTGCTGTTGTGTAGTGTACCCAGGTTTCATCACCAGTTACAATTGAATCCAACAATTGAATCTCGGAAACCGGAAATCCCGAAGAAAACCCGCCCGAGGGCCGTATTGTACAGAAATCCCACTTTACGGGCGCCTGGGATCGAACCCAGGTCGTCTAGATAAAGTATTACACAAAAATGCAGATCTTGATAAAACTCAATTTAAGCTAAAGTTGTTGTGAAAATAATCATTTGAGATATTCCGTATTAATTTAATTTTCAAATACTTACTTTTCTCAAATGAATCTGAAACTATTTCAAAAATTTAGATTTTCCCCTGCTACAAATGTTTATGGGTGTACACAAGTTCCCCGTTGGAACGCCAATTTGATGCAAATATAATATAATGGCGAGCAAATAAGTCGGCGAGCAATGAGGTTTCTCTCAGGGTATGCGTGGATGGGTGTGAGAAGGAAATTTTACAACACTGGAATGCCCGTCTCCAAATTATTTATTCACTGCTTCTCCTTTTCAAACCTCGAAATGGAAGCTGCCGACCGAGGGTTACCAATCTCGGTTTAGAGCTATTGAATACTAATTGTTTTTTACTCGATAAATTTTTGATGACCCGACAAATATTCAAGACAGAACAAGTTGACCGCTCTAATAGGCTTCACGTCTCAGACTCCTCTCTCATCGGCTGCACGCCGAGGACTCCTCTGCTCGGCTTCACGCCGAAGACTGTTTATAATGGCTTCCTAGCCGCGAACTAGCCAAATCGGCTACACACCAAAGAGTGCCCCCTGACCACAGCTGCGTGTGTATATATCTCTAACTTTCCCTCTCAAAATTCCTTTTCAGACAAAATCCCTTTGTGGCTGTTTTGGTCGCCATTGTAAATGATCCAAAGAATTCCCTATTCATACACGTCAAGTGACAATTCCTTTAGAAACCTTCTAAGGACACTGTTTCTTACACGGCTTTGTTAGACACTTTCCCTAACTCAACTGGCCTTGCCCTGGTCTTGACAAAGAACCAACATTCCTTTGACCTCTATCATGACTGCTTCTGGCAAACCATAATTTCGGTATCACCCCACATATGTTCTGGAAGTAGTCGAAACTCCATTCAGAAGAAAAGTTATAGCTTTGCATAAGTAGTAAACGTTAAGAGATACATAAGAACACACTTCCAACATAATGTAAAACTCTATTGAATTATGGCACCATTTATTTCCAAGAAACCAACAAATGTTAGTTTACACTTTCATTTTAATGCCGTCGCTATTCAGTTATTTCTCACTACGATAATGAAAAAATAATGAAATTTCAAGGCCAGCACAGTGACCTCTTAAATATCTATCAATTTCCTCTATCCCTTATTTAGATATAACGATTTATGCAGGTTTATCTAGATTAAACAAAGAGAAAGAAAAACAATGTTCCGGAAGAATCTGCAGAAGTTGGATAGTGATGTAAAAATTAAAAGAATGTTTCTGCAGTTAAGTGTTAATAAACAGTTCCATTATACACTGTTTTCCTCATCTACACGGACATTGTTTCAATATATTCACAATGTAGAAAGTCTGCTTATTAAGACGTAAAGAAAAGGTTTAATGACGCGTGTAACTCGCTAACACTAACATGAAGGAAGTTTACAGAAAAGAATCACGGAAGTTATTTTGCTACTTCCCTGTGTAAACGTGTCTGCCTTAACGTGTTGGTCCTATTGCAAATCATTTGAATACCAGACAGATGACCTTAGCTGCAGCATCTTCTCAGTTGCTATGGAATGTGAACTTCGCGATCATGGTCGTACTAGATATTCTTTGAGTGTACATGTAGTAAAGCGAGTGCCTTACCTTGGGTAATCCAAAGAGTGTGGTATTTCAAATTTTAACTGATGTAAGGCTAAAGTTAAATAAAAATCTAGTTGGGCGAACAGTTTACTTCAAAGTGAAAAAGAAAATAATTTTAATAAAGAATTTAAAAAAGTATTTTTCTTTAAAATACTAAAGTATAAGAATTTTAACATGCTAACGTCACATTTTAACTTGCCTATTCTTTTTTTGGAGAACTGTTACACATTTTCTTATATCGCTGACCACCTGCTCTGTGCAGAAATTGACAATACCATGCCATATTCTTTGAAAAACAAAGAATTATAATGTTTAAAACTTTAGAACTAGGCAGGCATTCTACTAAAATTAAAATCTTGTCAAGGGCAATGAAATATCTATACAGAATCACTAACTTGGAAGATGGCAATATAATTAAAGAAGGTTTTCATATTCAAAAGAAGTAACTGAGATGGGTCTTGGGCACATAAAATGTATGACTTGTTGAAGCAGATATGTATGGGTCATTCTTGGATAAATGCAGAGTATGGGTATAGAGGCTTCTGGAAAGAGGTTAAGCAAAGATTAGAAGATATTGACAGACAAGACATTTTTGCCAATATAAGTGACAAAAGCTCACTAAGATTGTATAGAGAAATAAAATAACCTGGGGGAGGGAAGGATATATAAATATATGTAGTAAGTTAGGGCGAGAAGGTTTTGCTTGGGCGAGAACAGGAGTGAGAAACTTGAAAGGTATAGGTCAAGAGAGGGAGCTAGATAAATGTCCATTGTGTGGAGAAGAGAATGCAGATTTCCATTGTATATTATATTGTAGTCAAACAAAGATATGGAGAGAGCAGGCTTGGCTACGTAAATGGGACAGAAAGGTATAGGTCAAGAGAGGGAGCTAGATAAATGTCCATTGTGTGGAGAAGAGAATGCAGATTTCCATTGTATATTATATTGTAGTCAAACAAAGATATGGAGAGAGCAGGCTTGGCTACGTAAATGGGACAGAAAGGTATAGGTCAAGAGAGGGAGCTAGATAAATGTCCATTGTGTGGAGAAGAGAATGCAGATTTCCATTGTATATTATATTGTAGTCAAACAAAGATATGGAGAGAGCAGGCTTGGCTACGTAAATGGAACAGAAAGGTATAGGTCAAGAGAGGGAGCTAGATAAATGTCCATTGTGTGGAGAAGAGAATGCAGATTTCCATTGTATATTATATTGTAGTCAAACAAAGATATGGAGAGAGAAGGCCTGGCTACGTAAATGGGACAGAAAGGTATAGGTCAAGAGAGGGAGCTAGATAAATGTCCATTGTGAGGAGAAGAGAATGCAGACTTCCATTGTATATTATATTGTAGTCAAACAAAGATAAGAAGAGAGCAGGTCTGGATACGTAAATGGGACAGAAAGGTATAGGTCAAGAGAGGGAGCTAGATAAATGTCCATTGTGAGGAGAAGAGAATGCAGACTTCCATTGTATATTAAATTGTAGTCAAACAAAGATATGGAGAGAGCAGGCCTGGCTACGTAAATGGGACAGAAAGGTATAGGTCAAGAGAGGGAGCTAGATAAATGTCCATTGTGTGGAGAAGAGAATGTAGACTTCTATTGTATATTGTAGTCAAACAAAGATATGGAGAGAGCAGGCGTGGCTACGTAAATGGGACAGAAAGGTATAGGTCAAGAGAGGGAGCTAGATAAATGTCCATTGTGTGGAGAAGAGAATGTAGACTTCTATTGTATATTGTAGTCAAACAAAGATATGGAGAGAGCAGGCGTGGCTACGTAAATAGGACAGAAAGGTATAGGTCAAGAGAGGGAGCTAGATAAATGTCCATTGTGTGGAGAAGAGAATGCAGATTTCCATTGTATATTATATTGTAGTCAAACAAAGATATGGAGAGAGCAGGCGTGGCTACGTAAATGGGACAGAAAGGTATAGGTCAAGAGAGGGAGCTAGATAAATGTCCATTGTGTGGAGAAGAGAATGTAGACTTCTATTGTATATTGTAGTCAAACAAAGATATGGAGAGAGCAGGTCTGGATACGTAAATGGGACAGAAAGGTATAGGTCAAGATAGGGAGCTAGATAAATGTCCATCGTGTTGAGAAGAGAATGCAGACTTCCATTGTATATTATATTGTAGTCAAACAAAGATATGGAGAGAGCAGGTCTGGCTACGTAAATGGGACAGAAAGGTATAGGTCAAGAGAGGGAGCTAGATAAATGTCCATTGTGTGGAGAAGAGAATGTAGACTTCTATTGTATATTGTAGTCAAACAAAGATATGGAGAGAGCAGGTCTGGATACGTAAATGGGACAGAAAGGTATAGGTCAAGATAGGGAGCTAGATAAATGTCCATCGTGTTGAGAAGAGAATGCAGACTTCCATTGTATATTATATTGTAGTCAAACAAAGATATGGAGAGAGCAGGTCTGGCTACGTAAATGGGACAGAAAGGTATAGGTCAAGAGAGGGAGCTAGATAAATGTCCATTGTGTGGAGAAGAGAATGCAGACTTCCATTGCATATTATATTGTAGTCAAACAAAGATATGGAGAGAGCAGGCTTGGCTACGTAAATGGGACAGTTTGGGGGGTGAAGTAGTAATTAGAAAAATGTCAGTAAAAGGAGAAAAGAACAGGAGAAATATAGAGAATTATTTAGGGAAAGTTAAAGAGAGATGGCTAAGAACAATTAAGAGAAAAATGTAGAGTGAGATAGGTGAAATGGCAGAAAGTGTAAAAAGGAGCAGAGGGCCTCCAATACACAAAAACCTAGGGTTAGGTGTATGGGGGCTGAATTATTTTTCAATGGTGGGCAACATGATAACATGATAGGATTTTCAGGATTTAGGAATATATGGCATATTTCAGTATGTATTTTATAATTGTAATCTTGATTTCGTATTTCCATTTGTTGATGTAAAAGGAAATAAATTACTATTACTAAATTGCAAATGTTTAAAACTTATTATATTTTTTCAAAAATCGCTCTAATGTTTGATTAAAAGTTTGGAAATTTTTAAAGTTCTCATTTACTGCAGACGGGTTTATAAAGGTGTAAAAATTGCCCTGGATTTTCAATATAATTATTCTTGTGATCCAATGAATAAATCAGCCACAAAATGTTAAAACAACTTAGATTATGGATGCAAGTATTCAAGAAAATCATAGCAAAACTGAAATGTAAGGAATACATTTGAAGGACAAAAATATAAAATTTGGAAATGACATACAGAAAGGATCCAGTTGAGTTAAGGTAGTAAACAGGTGACAAACATTATTAGGCTTTTGTAAATAGTCGGAAGTGAAAAACATTTTTGGCCGGAATAATTCAGAAGTGTGTAGGGTATTTGATAGGATTGAATTTACGGAGGTGTGTGTGTGTAGTGTTTAACGCCCGCTTTTGCTACATACGGCACCGCAGGCGGTGACACTGATGATACATGAGATGAAGATGGAGCACCGGTGGAATGAGATGGCGGGGGAAACCGGAGGTCCCGGAGAAAACCCGTCCCGGAGCCGTGTTGTCCACCACAAATCTCACTTTGCGGTCACCTGGGATCGAACCCGGGCCGCCTTGGTGAGAGCCAAGCGGTCTAACCACTGAGCCACGGCGCGGCCGAATTTACGGAGGGGATTCACACTTCGAACAGACTTATCTTTGGTACCTATGCTCAAGTGGGACATCGCCGATAGTAAATATGAGGCGGAAGCAGACAGAAGGCGCATTTTGAACGGTACTATGAAAATTAAGTATAATGTAAACTTAAAAACCAGATGATATATATTATAATGGAACTTTCACAATTAAACGTAAACTTGTAGGGCCTAAGCTTTAAAGTTTACGACAGACAAGGCAATCATCCCACGGTTATTCTGCAGTCTCATTGTTCCATTATGTCTAGCTCACAGCCTTTATGTATAATCTCAACCAGGAATAGCCGGTATAACGTTGCAAAGTCTTCTTCGTTGCAAAACAAATTTAGATGACCAAAAGTTTTGTGATGCTAAACATTTCCGAAATAAATTTTGAAATACTATTTGTTTCAGATGTTTAATCGCTACTTTTTTCTCGTAGTAAAGGAGTTGGAATTTCCGAGCGATAGGAAAAGTAAAATTCTATCATATTTAAGTTTGAATTTATGAGTCACTATGTTTACACTCAGTCTTCACTTGTTGTATAATTGAAACGTTTTCAAGATCATTCGATCTCATCCTCAACTGTTTGGTGACTAGATGAACCTTCCTCTTCTTCCACTACTACGGGGCTCCGATCACTCTGCCATCTGGTGTTAGAGGCACTAACTTTTAATACTTCATTTAATGCCGGGAATTCAAAATTTATAACTTTATCACGGTTTTTGTTTATGAATATTTTTTCCCAAATATCCAATTCTATGGGTGTACTTAAAGATTTTAACAGTTTAATATTGTGGCCAATGTTGTGGTTTTCTGTCCAAAAATGGTGTGAAACTGCAGATTTTTCTGTTTGTTTCAAATTAATGTTCCTCTGGTGTTCTTTTTGCCTGGTTAACAAGTTTCTCTTAGTTTTTCCTATGTAGCTTTTTTCACAGGTTTCACAATTAATCTGATAAATTCCTGATTTCAAATTTTTGGGGATTGTATTTTTCAGGTTTATTTAGCAGGTTCCTCAGACTGAATTTGTTTTGGGGTGCTAGTTTTAAGTTTAGTCTTTTGAAGATTCGTTCAAATTTTCTAAAAGCCCATGGATGGTAGGTGAATTTTCTATATTGCCAATTTGTGTTATTAAGTGGTGTCAGAGTGGTATTTTTTGATATTATCTTCATTTTTTCTTTCCTCTTCATCATGTTCCTTATGATGGCTGGGTTGAATCCATTTAATACGGCTATGTCTTTTATGTGTTGTTCTTTCAAAAATTTATCCTTACTCAGTGTGATGTTGTATACCCGGTGAATTAGACTTCTAAAGGCAGCTAGTTGATGTGAAACTGGGTTGTATTCATTTTTCTTTATGTAATTATCTATGTGTGTGGGCTTCCTGTATATTCCAAAATCTACACCATGACGATTTCTAGTTATCTTGAGGTCCAAAAAGGGTAGGGTGTTGTCTCTTTCTACTTCCATAGTAAATTGGATGTGATTATCTTGCAGGTTTAGTAATTTTAGAGAATCTTCTCTAAGTTTTTCCGGAATGATAGCAAAAACATCATCAACATATCTCTGCCAAAATTTATAAATCTGAGTAAAGGCCTTTACTATGTGTGTTTCAAAATAGCTCATGTATAGGTCTGCTAAAATAGGCGAAAGTGGGCTCCCCATTGCTAATCCTTTTGATTGTCTGTAGAATTTTTGGTTAAACATGAAGTTATTCTACGAGTTTATCCTACGGCCGTGTGCCGTGTGCAAACAGTAAGTAAAAAATGTGAATGCAATATATTCGGGGGCATCTTAATTTTTAGATGGAATACAATACTCGCTCTGCTTGGCCGATAAGTTTCGTTTATTGTTCTATAACTAGATGCATTCAGCAGTTCCGAACAATTGACTGGGAACATCATGGTTCAAGCTTCAGGTTTTAGACAGATGACTGCACAGAAATAATTGGGACACTAATGATGAGGGTGCATCAAGTTCAATGCAGGTATAGCAGCGGATGAATTACATCTGTTAAGGTTGATCGTGTGGCACGAAATATGCCTCGCAGATAATAATGCTGAATCCTCATTACAATACTCACGCTGCTGCTGCTGCCACTGTTCTCCAGCTTCCCATTTTATGGATCTGCAGGATAAATTTCCTTAAATCGTTCTCAACAACCACGAAAATGGAGAACTTTTGCTTGATTTGTTTATGCACCAATTATACCAATACAATTAGTAAACTATGAAATTATGTTAAAAGCCATAACGAGAACGGAAATTCAGCAGAATATCTGACTTTTTAGTAGCTGTGATAGCTATCAAGTAGTTGTGTCATCTCATACCGTATATATGCGACAGAGAAACAATTTTTGCTAACTATAAAAAATGCGATTTACAATTAAAATTAGGCATTATATAATGACGTATAACTAAGAATAATATCAAAGCTGTATGTTGTTTAAAGGTAAACAGCAACCAGTCATCAAGAGAACGTTAAGCAGCAGAGTTAGGTAGAGTTTTAGTTAACGCGTGTACAATTCGGCCACCTCCTTTGACGAACCCTTCTAATCGTTTTACAACCCCGGCCCTCCTGCCAGTCCTTTCTGCAAGGTTGCCACCTTTCTCGATACGTCATGGGTATCGTACGGGGCTTCGTCTAAATAAATTATCTTATGTCTATTACTGCGAAACTTCTTTAGTTTTGACATATATATCGCCAAGCTACAATTCCACTGGATTCCATAATAACCCTTACGTTATTCAAAGTGCGGTATTTGAAACCCAGCTCCTTTAGGAGGCCACGCAGTGTGCAGTGCCCATAAGGAAAATCACAAATTTCTTGCAAATGTGCAACCAAGTCATCTAAGGTGGGCGCTCTCCCTTTTGCATAGAATTTATAAATTTCTCGACGAATTAAATCGCAAGTGAAATTATCTACTTTAGAGAAACGTTTCATTTTGTCTTCACACTTTATCGGCGTCTTTGGTATTCCTTTCGTCACAATATTTCTTACTGTATTTCTGTGAATACTGAGAATTCATCAGGTTCATTGCATGACTCCTTACCAAGATTATATTTCAGCACATATTTATATGTGTTCAAAACAAGCGCTTGAATTTGCGTAGAAACAGTTCCCGTTATAACTGTTTTTTTAGGCTTTTCCAGTAATATAACTCGGCCCAGTTATTCACACTATTGTCATCACTATTTTTATTTTCACGTGACTGAAAGTTATCTACTACTTCATTTGCATTTATCACTGCATTTCCCTCCCACGGTCTCCACATCGTGACACACAACGAATTTCTGCACACAATGAAGCAGATCAACTAGAAGTTGGAACTTTGGCAACTGAGACTCCACGTGAAGTAAACATGTGACTGTCATTTCCAGAAAATCAGGGTTGTTGTTGGTCCTCAACGACAGTGTTCCATTTCTGAAGTGTGGAGATAGATTTATGACGGTCATTAGTGGGCGGGAGGGGGCGTTTGCTTTGAGGAGCAAACTGCACTCGCGTTGATTGGACAGACTTTAATCTACCAGCGTCAAAATGGGGCCGGCCGTTTAAGGAGGCTTTGGTCATTTTCTCCGAGAGGGGCACGCTTATTCGTGATGCTGAATTTCAGTTCAGCTCCTCTTAGAAACCAGCCTTAAAATGGAAATCCGTCAGCTTAAGAAGCACAGATCTATACAGCTTGTTCATTAAGTTAAGCAGTTACGTTTCTATGACCTAACTAGTTTTCTATACTCGTGCCATCTCTTTACCTGGTATTTAATTTACTGCAGTGTTTTGTTTAGGAATGCGTGTATTGGTAGTGTTTTGTCTTAGACTTTGTGTACTCAATTTAAAGTTTATAACATTTACTAAAACATCCTGATGGGAGAGATGTACGCTCCGGAAACGTCGATTTATAATCGTCTTTTCCCCTGGCTTGTTTCCCGAGAAGATCGCCAACATATTCGTCGCCAGGAAAGCTTCAGCTCTTATTTTACCAAAGTACTAAGTTTAGCATCTTTCTGGATTTGTGACTTAGGTTTTTAAGAATATCCCAAAAAAGTCATTACACGCATAATTGTTTTTTTTTTCAAAAAGAAAAGAATTTTATTAAAATATCACATCATTAAGTTCAGGGCCATACATTTATCACTTGGAACAAATGCAGATCTAATACCCATTAAGCAAATATAACCCTTCATATTGCCCCCACAATACAAGTGAATAAACGCAGAAATTCTCTAAACGACTTACCCTGTACCCATTACCGTCATTTAAAAAATAATAAAATAACAAACATAAAAAATAAAAACAAAAGAAAATATAAAAAACTTAGGAAGCTCTTGTTCAATAGTCTATTTCCTTAGAGGTATTTACAATGATTACTTAAGATACTTATACAAAGAGTGAAGTTAAAAAAAAGATTTGTATGACGAATGGGCCATTAATTTTTAAAATAATCTTAAATGACTTTTGCATAAATTGTAAATCATAAGAAAAATGTGTAGTGTTTAACGCCCGCTTTTACTACAGACGGCACCGCAGGCGATGACACTGATGATATATAAGATGAAGATGGAGCACCGGTGGAATGATATGGCGGGGGAAACCGGAGGTCCCGGAGAAAACCCGCCCCAACGCCGTGTTGTCCACCAAAAATCTCACTTTGCGGTCGCCTGGGATCGAACCCGGGCCGCCTTGGTGAGAGCCAAGCGGTCTAACCACTGAGCGGCCTAAATCATAAGAGAAAATCTTACTGCAGCATCTTCCATCAAGGCATCCGATTTATATAAAATAACTAAGTGGTCCACATTATTGCTTTGAATTGGCAAATACTCCTACTTTATCTCGAACAGGAAGTTATTCGTTTTCTTTCCTATGTCCTGATCATGCAAACAATAGAAGTCTTTGCCATCCCATAGCAACAGCTATTAAAATATAGCGTCGGTGGGTGTCTCGTCCTCTCTTTCGGTCTCTGGTTGATCGCTAGATCTACTGCATTCTCTTATTCCGTTGTACCTTCAAAGAAACTGGAATAAAATCATTTCTACAAACGTGAATTAGAAGAATACGTTTTAAATAATACTTTGTAGAAAAGTGGGTGGAGAAAGCCATACGAGTGCATAGAAACACTTTTTAAAATATATGTATACCTAAAGCCAATTAACATTTTTTCCTAAAGAGCGTGTATGAATGGATGTTTGTATGAATAGAGTATAATCTCGCAAATGGAAATAGGCACATGTTTCTTAATATGAGACGACGACAGCTGTATGTATCGTTTATATTTGGAAGCGAGGTTTGCGAGTGCAGGCTCTCCTCGACATCTTTTGTGAAAGGCGGCAAGCACATCGATTTCTTAACGTCCTCACGGTTCCACATCGTGAGGCAAGGAAAGTCACGTCTGTGATGGAAACCATCTTCTGCCTCGAGGCGCTTCTTCAATGGCAATTTTTTCAAGTGCAAGGCAAAGCAACACTTCCGAATTCACCTTCGTAATAACGACATTGCACCTCTGAAACAGTTTTATTTTTATGTTTTTGATACGCTTCTAATGAAAACGTCATCAAAGGTTACCTTAGAAACTTATAAAATAGATTTTATTTGCTTTCGACTGTTGATAAGTATTTTGCCCTTTTTCATTTTATTTTCTAGCAGATATGTTTAATACAATTAATGCATTTTTACAAGTTTTATTTTCTTTGGTGAGTAAATGGAAATTACATTCCACTCAAAAATCAATAGAGAAGCTCCCTGAATAAAAAAATGTTAAGAAAAGCGTGTGTATGTGCGTCTATTTGTGAACATAATACAAACATTCGAAAGGTGCTGTCAGATAACACCAAGCTATTTTGAGGTATAGTACAGAGGCCGACAAAAGTATTCGAACGTAATCATTTTTATTACTTATATTATTTTAAAGCTACGCAGAGTAAGCATACGTAAATACAACTTGTACAAAATAAACTTGAGTGTTCCATTAAACATATAAACTCAAATAGCAACTGAAACTAATTTACACTACAAGGAGAAATAAAACAATTACTTTACATCTGGACATAAGTATTCGAACAGAGAACAGATAGTATTTAGTTATCATCCGCTTTCTTTGAATTACTGCTGATAATCGTTTGGGCATTGTCTGTATGTGACTGCAGAGTCCGTAGTTCTCCACTCTGTTTGAACAAGTTCTTTCAGATGTTCCTTGCTTCTGTTGTGATGCTTCCTCACACGTTCCTCGAGTTCCTTCCAGATGTTCTCTATAGGATTTAAATCTGGAGATTGGGGCGGTGTCTTCAAAGTGTGAGGAGTGTTGTACACGATCCAAAGTCTTACAATTTCAGCAGTATGCTTCGGATCATTGTCCTTCTGGAAGTAATAACCATGTCCTAATCCCAGATCCTCTGCACTCTTTTTAAGATTGGTTTCAAGAATCCTCTTGTATTCAAATTTGTCCATGATCCCATCTATGAACACCAGTTCCCCAAAGACAGATGAAGCTATACAGCCCCATACCATCACACTACAGCCACCATGTTTCACTGTAGCTACCATGTTCTTAGGTTCCCATTCTGTATTTGGCAGTCTCCACACTTTAAGACGTCCATCACTCTTGTATAAGCAGAATTTGCTCTCGTCCGACCAGAGAACCTTATCCCAGAATTCTGTTTCACCACATACTGTTTAGCAAATTCTATACGCTTTTTTTTATTCACCTTATTCTTATATGGTTTCTTCCTAGGAACGCGGGCATTGTACCCAGTAGTAATTAAAACACGTTCAACTGTTCTGGTGTGAACCACAGTGCCAGAATATTGCTCAAGGTATCCTCTAATCTCAGATGCACTGACTCTTGGATTCTGCTTCACCATTTTATTAGTTGCCTCCTGTCTCTGGTGGTGAATTTAGAAGGAGCGCCATTTCTAGGTTTATTTACAACAGTATTTGTCTGTTTGAAGCGTTGAATTAAGCAGAACACTGTAGTTTTGCTTCTGTTACTGGTTTTGGCAATTTCAGAGAGATTTGTTCAGTTTGTACATATTTATCACGATATTCCTCTCTGTCACCGTTGTCTCCTTACCTTTACGTCCCATATTACCTGTGAGCACACTGTCTCGAGACAGCATAAACACAACTGTTATGTGGTAGTGGCGTGTAAGGTACGTCCAGCCACCTTTCTCTCTGTTCGATTGGGTACGTTCGAATACTCCAATAAGAGAGACAATAGAATACAGTACAGATTGTGTAATAAATACATGCAAAGTGATATTTTAAATATTGTTTCTGAGACATAAAAGGTTAATGTTTACATGTTTAATAATTCAATGCCGCCAAATAAATATTACAGTATTTATAGTACGTGCAATGTTACATGTTATATTATTCGAATACTTCTGTCGGCCTCTGCACTTCGTTCAGCTCCGGTTTATACATACAAAGTTAATGCAGTTCTTGAACAATAGGTACATTCACTTCGGTCATTTTTAAAACTTTGTCTCCTCATCTTTTTTGACTTATTCAAGTGATAATTTTCTGTCACTGATTACATGTGACTAATCAATATGTTACCTTAATTTTTGCTGGATAACTTACTATATATTGCAGTTACTTTTCTCAACGTCACTTGATAACTTGCTTCCCTTTATTTTTGTAATAGTTTCTTTTTGTGCTCTTCACTTTTATAAGTTTCATTAAGCAGGTGACTGCCTGTAATTTTTAAAACTTAACCAAATAATTGAAGCGGTCAGAAGCAGAAGTTTGCAAGGTCACTGTTTCAAAATTGTGCAGGAGAGCTGCTCAGAGTTTTCAAAAGTAATTTCAAATACTAATATAGTAATACAAGTGAAAGAATTTTGTGATGGGTCCGTTTGGAGGTACAAAGTAATGTGTTAAAGTGTTTCTCACGGTTTGACATAAGTAGCATGTGTGACAACACTTAATAACTTTTTACTTAAAATGGAGGAAAAGTTGAAGACAGTTGACTTAACAGCTTCTGATTCTTAATGTTAGAGTTTTTCCATCATACAATATTATAATATGTAGTCATGGATAAACTATTACTTTATTTTCATCAATACATCTCTACTATGAACTAATCCGGTATGCACTTCAGGGATTGACATACAACATTGTTAAAACATCACTCCATCTCTACTACATCATCTTCTACCTCACTTCTTTATGTCATTGTGTCATAAAAATGTGGTACCTTCTGGCAGAGTGACATGTTCCAGTAGTGAACGAATATCGTATTATTTTGTCTTCTTAATGTTCCGAAGTCTACCTGTTTTCCTCGCACTATGACATGCCTTGTGTAAGACTTATAACCTCACTACTCTCCTCATGGTTTAGTAATTTATGAATTAAAATTACAATTTTATTGTCCACGTAAATAAATGAGTTACCCTACACCCACATACGAATACAATTTTCTGTTTGTGATGTCAAGTAGAAGACAATTTCTAGTATAGAGATGCGAGTACAGAACATGAGCTCTCCAATTCGTGGTGGTAAGAAGGTTGTTCACACAAGTGGATCACTTCTGAAGACAAATGGTATTCCCAAATGATCTCATACTCACCAAGCGTTACGATGAGCAGTCTCTGGCCCCTCATCCTGCCTCTAGTTGGAATCACGAAGAGGTCTTGACCCCCTCGCTGCAACAATAAGAATGAAATCATATCAGATATCTATCGCTACTTTCCAAAGAAATGCACGATCTCAACAATAATTCATATTCTGGCAGCTTTACTATTGGAGGAAACGTACATCATATTTACTGTTGTATCTTCACCACAAAATAACTGAACATCTATTATAGATTAGTTCAAAAATATTTAAATAAGCACACCAAGGATTGATAATTTGGACAGGTGAAATATTTTGATCCCTGAAACATTGCTCTGGATGTTTAAAAACGACAGAAATACGCAGAAATAGCAACGCTGGAACCTGATAAAATCTGAGTTCACTGTTCAATATAGTCCTTATCACCCCATACGAGGTTATTATCAACTTTTGTAGCTCGCCTTGGTAGCGTGGTGGTAGCGTGTCTGCCTCACATTCAAGAGGTCCCGAGTTCGAATCTCGGTCAGGGTGAGTTATCTGGATACGGTTTTTCCAGGGTTTTCCGTATCCTGAAAGAAGAATGTCGGATAACTCCAAGCTCTACAGACCCTGGGCTCATTTGAGCATCATTCCATTCATCGTCCGATATGACTTAACGCTGGAGGACGTAAATTACAAAAAAAAAAAAAAAAAAAAAAAAAACACTTGTACCAAAACCAAAGGTCTTAATAGAAACAATAATAATAAAATTAAATAAATAACAAGAGTAAGTCTTGAATACAGAGATCCTTGACAAGTCCTTAAGGCTATTTTTACCCAGACAAGGCTAATTTTTACCAATATTAAAATTTAAATATATAGAAAACTAAACATTATCAGAAATTGAAATTCGGTATGATTACTGTATAAGGATGTGGGCATTTAACTACTGTATAATATTTAAATTACGTTCACATAGGTCCATGCAAAAGCGGCATAAATCACACCGTGTGTTTTGAAAAAAATATTGCACCCTATATTTAAGGTGCACTTTACTTGTAGGAATTTAAAGCTACATGCACCAAGTTTTATCCTAAATAACCTAAGATATAGTTTTATAATATCGGCTAAATGAAAATGACGTATAGTTTATACTATGCACATGAAAAATTAATTAGTTTTGAGTGAAAAAAGAAGATAATACTTTCAAGGACTGAATATTTGTTTTCATCCATTTTATAACTCACAAATATAAATGTTAGCCGAATGTGTTCAAGGAACATTGACAAATAACCAATAAAAATTTTGTGTCAATATCTTTTATATCTTTTGAGAAACATGCACCTAAAGTATGAAAAATCAAGGTTTTTGGAAACCACCATCAAACATTAAGCAGCATTCTCAGGAAGTGGGCGAATGATTACGCCGCCATCTTTAAATTGACGAATTAAAGGACTATACCAGCTGATAACCTATGTTATATATCATTTTAAAGCTGAAGAATTGTATAATTTGTAACATTAAAAAGAAAAAATGGATATTTTGAAACCTTTCGATCTCCCAGTACTCCTAAGTTCATTTTGTACCTGATAATCGCAAAAGCAGAATTTTGACATTCCAGTGTTCTCTTTATTTAAGAAAACCTACTTTATTCTCCCAAAGGGGGCATAATTGTATTTATCACAGCATACGTAAGTTTGCCTTATACTAATGAACAATGAGAAGATAACTAGTATCCTTACAAAATTAACTCATATGTTATTTATGTGACAAAACACAAACGTTACGTCTGATTTATTTCTCTTTCCTTTTTTGGTTTCTCCAGTACGTATATAGTAGAGAAAGAAAGTATTGCATTCCATATAATATTGACACAGCGTCTTTAATGGAAATACAAGTTCTGAAGTCCCCTAAATAAAAAGGACATCTTTAGAAAAAGGTACACGCGCGTTTGTGGGTGTGTGGGTGTGTGGGTGTGTGTGTGTGTGTGTGTGTGTGTGTGTGTGTGTGTGTGTGTGTGTGTGTGTGTGTGTGTGTGTGTGTACGGCCTAAGAAAAAATTAATACCAAATCTTGCAGTGAAATTTTAATTTCTTTAATATATAAAATTGTAATGTTCATGTGAAGAATTAGGTAAATATTTTACTATTGTGACTTTGTGGGTTCGTAGAAATTAAAAGTACATGTTACAAACACTAAACATTGCTCTTTACTTCCGTAGAAGTAGCAAAATTACGTCACATACAACTTGTCAGATCATCAACCACAAAAGAGTTCACTTTTACAGCTGTTCACGCGCACGCGTCCAATTAGCGACTGACTGAGGCAGGCAGCGGCTCCCTTTTTATAAATTACTCACTATCCGGAATGTTCCCAAACAATCAAGACAGCGCAAGAAGACAAACTCTCTAGAAATCAGTCTGCTTCCCCCCACCGTTTCGGCGAGCTTTTATCTCCGCACTGACTGCCCGGCTCTTTGAACTCTTTGCCCGCGCCGCCTTGAATCAACAATGCACTCGCGACACTATTTTCCACACACTGATGTGAATGCAAGCGAATATATGGTACAAAGTTAATGCCATCTCGTAACAAACACTGAACACGGTCTCAAGCACAAATTAGACGTTTACTTACGTGAAGAAGGCAACGGCTACCACTTAGATTGTGTCACTTGAACATCCATCATTCGATCAAATTAGATAATTTGAATAATAATTGAAGTGCTCTACCGTTATGACGACTCGCTAAATATTTGAGTATCGCTTCAGTCCCTGTATCCATCTTGTCCTCCATAAAATGTGTGTTAAAATTATTTCTGTAAAAATAAAGTGTTGTATAATACGAGTAGTTGGCCATGTATGGAAATTTTTGAGTGTAATACGAGCAGAATCTTATGGAATGTTTGGTTAAGGATAGGATTTGGGGAGCAAGCGAGATCTAGAATAGAAAACGTGCACCTACAAGTTATATTTGCCCAGATTAGAGAGAAACAGCGACTCATAAGTCCAACTAGTTGGTTTGATGGATAGTCAACATGAAAAATTCAATGCCATGGCCGGGATTTGAACCATGGATCTCCTGGTTTCCGTCCAGTTGCTCTTAACCATTGAGCTACCATGGCCAACGTGTCGTCCTGACATTAAATTCTCCAGTTGACTCTTATATTTCCCCGGTAAACCACTAGGGGCTCTCGCATCCAAGATACACCGTTTGTGGCAACTTACTATCGTAAGTACTTGAGTCCCAGGCTTCATCATTTAACTGTTATTATTTTAGTTAATTGATGAAAATTAATCATTTCTCCACACTAGACGTATATAGGCTAAGATATTTGATGGAAAAGGAAAATTTTTCACATAGTGCATTATACAAGTTGGTTCAGTTCCAAGCCATCAGGAAAAGACAGTCTGCGACCATCGATAAAATAAAATCATTTAAAATAAAATGTTGGCTCACTCATTTCTACTTCATATTTAGGCTTCTCATATTGTAAAATTATTTTAAAATTGCCTTGTTGACAAATAGAAGAACTAACGCAAAACCTGCAGAAACTTCAGTGCATGCACCTGTAGTACTAGAATAAAGATTATTCAGAGGTTTTGACAGTTTCATTACATATTAACAGTATGTCATTCTCTGCCTTCTGTTTGCCGAAGTGTTACATCATGATGCCGATTATTGCTGGCAGCAAGTATAACAGGATTTTGCTTCATTTTAAACCAAAGAATTCTGTGCAGTAATAGTTATAATATGTGTAATAATTCCTTTCTATTCATGGCGATGCCAACTAAAGGACCTTCTTTGCAAAGTAGGTTCTTTTGAAATCCAATGTATTCACAGTCAGCTACAAGGACGTTATAGATGTTTCAATCACTTAGTCATTTATGAGATGATATTAGAATATATTTTTAACACCATGTCTGTCAGAAGCAATTGGGTTTTTCAGTGGTGAAAGAATTATCCAAGAGTGATCATAGAAGTATAGATTAAAAGATAGGCCACATAATAAGTAAAACAAAATGGAACAGACAGCCTGATTTTGGTTATGTTGGAAATTTGGGGAAATGAGGGGATATTAACTTTAAAGGTTTTTCTGTAAGGGAAAGAATGAAATGGAGACGAGAATAAGGAAGTGTAAATATGAAATGATGTAATTTAGATAAGAAATAGGTTATTTACGATATCTTAAGGTTTTGTGTGCGAGTTACTAATGGTATCGGAGTTTGAGATATGGATGTCATCATGCCACAGGAAACATGTCCCTTATTAAAATATAAAACTAATTCCGAATTAAAACTTCTGTAGCATTAATACGTTCGATAATGAGGTACTCCAAAAGTGTCAAAGAACTTGCTGTATAATGCACTGGAACTGCTGAGAGTCCAGAACAGATCAATATAGTTCACAATGGCGATTGAAAAAAAATTGCTACTTAGCTTTCTTACACCTCCGAATCAGACAAAACCAGCAAGTCATTTTGGAAGTTGCATGCCAGAGCCTTTTCAATCATTTTACATTCTCACTCATAGTTTAATAATAGTTTAAAACATGCTACTCAAAAACAAGTGACGCTCATGCCCGCCTCGGTAGTGTGTGCGCCTCGCGTTCAAGAGGTCCCGAGTTCGAATCTGTAGAGCGAGTTACCTGTATAAGGGTTTTTCCGTGGTTTTCCCTTATCCTGAAAGATGAATGTCGGGTAACTAAGCTCTATGTACCCTGGGCTCATTTGAGCATTTCAGCCATTTCACTCATCGTCCGATATGACTTGCCATTGAAGGACGTAACTTACAAAAAACACTTTCGGAATATACGTCTTTTGGATTCAGGGCGTCTCGAAACATTCATTTTCAGTGAACTATCGGTATCCAATTTTCAGGTGGAGTGCAATATTTCCTCTATTTTTATGTACGTATTAAAGAAAATAAAGACAATGACAGTAACAACTAGAAAAAAATGGCAAGTTTTTCTTTCATACACACATTTCAAATCTTAACAATACTGTGTCAACGTGACATGTGTAACCTTTTGTTGCGCTTGTTTCATTTTCCTTTTTTAAGTTATCATTTGGAAAATGATCAATGACTTGCAACACATTTGGCATACATACATGCATAATTTTCGTATTTTTAGGTGTACTAAAGTACACGCCAGTCTTGAACATTCGGCGCTATATTTGTAGTTAGGAAAAATCACCATTCTAAACGCCGACGTCATAACTGGAGTTAGCTATGACAATATCGCACTACGGGTTCCGATCCACGGTGAAAGTTAAGTGATACAGTGATAATAGCTCTGTTCCGCTACAAGCGAGAAAGAACACATTGATGCGCGGAGTCCTTCATTACTTAAGGCTAATATCCAATATGTCACTTCCTGGTGAGCAATTACAGATATTAACCTAGCTTTGTTCTATATAGACCGTCAACTGTCACTTCCGGAATACATCAGCTTCATGCTGAAACTGTATCGAAGTCGCAGAGCTGGACAAGAAATCTGATGTGCAAGTGCCACACGAAGTTCTGTACATTGTAAATCCACTTGCAACCTTCAAATGTTACACTAATACGGAATATTCTTATCAAGCTTAAGTGTTTTCATAAATATACCTTCAAATCAAGATATTTGGTCTCAAAACTGGTTAACAGTCTGAAAAGGAATGAAAAGCGTCATGCAAAATTTTGGTTGATAATCGCCGACAGCCAGAATGTGTATCGATATCCGAATACCAACGTAAGAAGTCAATACTGGGCATTAGAATATAACTTGTTACTGAGATATTTTATTCTTTTGCTACTTACCAATAGAAAACGTAGGAAAAATATTTTATTTGCAAGTCAATTACTTGGATCACATAATACCGTCGATGTGCCAGAAATTTGTTCTACAGGAGCTTTTACATACCAGTAAATTTGACATTGGGCTGTTGCTTTAAGAAACACAGCTTTCAGTTTTGAGTTATGTTCGCAGACATACATTTTTGTGAGAATAGCTTGGAAAAGTGAATGAACAACCTTGTATGAAAACTAAAGAATTGTTAGTATATTATTCATTTGGGAATTTAAATTCGAAAGCCGTCTTACAGCCTATGACCACCAGGAACAAATATAATTTATGTATTGTGACATCAATTTAAATACGCGTGTTTTACGGGTTTGTTTCATATACGCACACATAGTTTTGCTCGTATCCCAATAGTTTCTCAGTGTATAAATTTTAGTTGCTTAGTACTTTTATATAAGGTTTTGTTACTATTGTGCTTTGGATAAATGTAGACTAAAATCCTGCTTTTGTTTGAGAGTATACGTACGCGCAAGATATGTTGAGCGCTGGATTTATGGTGTGGTGCGGGCAGAGGGGAAGAAGTGAGAGCTAACGCACTTTTGTTTCTGCAGTGTGGTCAGTTCAGCAAAATAGCGTGTAAGATAAGCGAAGATATCACAAGTAACGTTACATCCTCTGAAAACATTCCTTAGTTTTGCCCACGCCAGCTCAATTGCATTCAGATCAGTTATACGGAGATGTCCCCTTTCGAGAGCCATAACATCCACAAATGTTCATACAAATATAAATCGTTTTCAAGTAAATGCTGATGTACACTCGTAACAAGGATAAAATGGCAATTCGAGCGCACCAAACGAGCCTGTATGAAGGAAGCTTTAACTACAAAGTGATAATGTTATATAATAAACTTCCAAATTCATTTAAACAAGCTGCATCATTAAAACACTTTCAGAATAAGGTTAAGAAATTTTTGCATGTACACTGTTTTTATACGGTTAATGAATTTTTAGAATTATAACCTTGTAAATGAGCTCTGGGAGCATAGTACATTCACAAACCTGTAATATTTATATTAGGACATTTCTTGTAGTAAATTAGTCTATGCAAATACCACATGGAACCATAGAAAAGCTGCTTACTGTGTATATTGTATGTAATCAATTTGACTTTATGTATATTCTGTATTTATACATTTTGACGTGTCTCATAACATGTATATGTTGTCAAGGACGAACTAGAATTCTAATTCTAACATACGATTGTTGTAAACTGGTTAGCTAATTAACCTCGAAATTGATCAAAACGAAATATGGCGGACATGATAAAGGTTAGCGTATTAGCCACTAGATGTCAGTGTATAGCATATTTCAAATTTCAAAGTTGTCATCTGTTTACGGAGTTAAACGAAACTTACCGAATGAGCACTTGGAACCCGATCGCTCTTATTGCGCGCATACTGCACACAAGTCAATATAAAGCTAAACATATGGCTCTGTCTAAACATATATTTAGCTGGGTAGGTGGCATTAAGTTTTGTGGTACTGAATACCCAATCCTACACATTTGCCAAACCTAGGGAGAACTTAAAGAAGTGTCACTTGGCCAGATTTGAATGCAAGTCACATCCTGCACCGCTCAATGCTAGTGTAGATTTTCACAAAGGTACAGAAATAGACCACCTTCGTGTATTCATCGTTCTGTAAGTCTAACATTTGACGTAGAATATGTTTGAAGCAAGAACTGCGTAAAAACAAGTCCTGCATGTACTCGAAAGACAAATGTTAAAGAGATAATTAAACCACACATGGGTCACGATCCCAAGTGGTTTGTCAGGGAAAGTATGGTTACAATGGACCTTGTCTGGCTGTCTGACGAAGCGTTGAAGGAAAGGCGGAAATTCCAACCTGGGCGAATTGGTTGCAGTAACCAAGTTCTCATCATAATGCTAAATTAAATCATTATGAAATAAACTTCCTGCATGAACATGAACACTCTCCCACCCTATATTATAACAATGTCTTTACTTAAAACCTCTATATTTTTATGCACATAATCGGAAATAACCGAGCTACAAGCGAAGAAAATTTGTTCATTTTCAGGAGATTTTGTCCGATTAATTTTTGCACGATCTTACAAGATGCTGTGAGGTTTCAACCACCATTCCTGTTATAAATTTCCTCCACCTTTTAAAGCAGTAACTGCATTTATAATTTTTACTAGACAATGTAACTGGAGGAAGCATATTTCGTTCGAAACTTCTAAAGGTAACGAGATTTATCAGATATATTTTTCAGACACCCTGAAGAAAAAAAGGTGCCTCCTAAGCACTTCTGGGACTGTCTGAACAGAACAAAGAAAAAAAAACAGTAAACATCAAACTTTTATTAACTTTGGTATCTTACAAAAATGCAATAAACGAGTTTGTGACTTGGCAGGAGATTCAATTGGGTTTATCTATGACAGGTAGTCGCAATTATTATGGTGGTCTGATAGACAATGCAACTCCCCGCCAAAAAAGTTTTGTTGCCTAATTCTTCGATTCTATTCTGTTTTTCCAAAGCATTTGGTTTATTATAGTATTATTCAGCTACATGGATTCTACTTTATAAGACTAATTTAACATTTTACAAACTTTGAATCGATTGTAAAACTTCATCATATGACATTCTGAACTAAACAAGCGAAAACAACTTCAGTAGGTGGTAATTACTGCATTAGAGGGTTCATTGTATTATACAACTGTATGCGATGTCCCAAATGAACTGCAAGAGATTCAAGTAATGCTTTTACTTCTTGTATTTACCTACTGTTCAGTGCATGTGAGGTGTAAACATCCTTGACTGAAAGTCTGCTAAACGTTACATCATTTAACACATTCTAAAATTACCTATAATAAAAATACCGTATGGTAATTTACAAGATAAGTATCAAGGAATGATAAAGGTATACCGGATGTAATAGAAGAGCTCTAACGGTCAATTGTATTTATGCGCCATTAGAAGTTAATGTCTTGTATACATCCTTCATAATCCCTCTAGCAATTTACAAAGAAACTTCAACGACAATCTCTGCATGTAACAGTCACAGCTAACCGTTCATTAAATAAGGTTTTCAACGAATGACAAAATGTAATAGACGGTTATATCACTACAAACAGACAGTAATAACGTACTAAGTACTGTTGCATCAAAGGTCAAACAGATCAGGAAATGCACGAGAGACAGAAAAAGTAATCACTTTAAATAGGCAAGAAGTATTCAATAGTAGTTAAATTTAATGATGCGTTGCTTCATACACTCGTTAGAGGACAATTACATACCTGCTGGTAGAAAATACAAGGAATTTTATCACATCGAAGTAGAACGTCTTAAGAAAATATATAAATACTTAGAAACGTCAAGAGTATCACTATATCGTATTGAAGTTAGTGCAAATATGTTTGTTTTTACTTGCCTACTGTAACGATATGTTTTAGTTAGAACTTTCTATATGAATATTGTGTTCTGACATGACTTAGTAGGCCATGTAATGACAATATAAAAAATATATATGTGTAATTTTGTGATTGGCCGTAGTAATAATTGTATTACGTATTGTGATGACGTAGCAGTAAATCGGCCAATCACAAAATTAATAGAGGAGTAACGATAGTGAAGAAAAATCAATAATCTTAAGATAGATATATGTTCTTTAGTCTTGTTCTTGAAATCGGAGTCATATGAAATTTTATTTCTGTCACCAAAAATCCACACCTGAGAACAAGAAATCTCATGACTCATATTTAATCAAATCTCGACCTGGATCTCCCAAACAGTCAACGTGCATCCTCTCTGCTGCGAGTGGAGGAAAACGCCACAAATGTTTAGCCCGAAGTGTGGCTGATTAAGCTGGAGAATAATAGCGCCACACTACAAATAAGTAGAGAACATTTTAGATAATTGATGGAAATTAATCATTACTTCAAACTAGCGGTATATAGGCTAAGGTTTTTGATATACTAAATAATAAGAGTTAAATGATGAAGCCGGGGACTCAAGTACTTACAATAGTAAGATGTTCGATGTATCTCGAATACGAGAGCCCCTAGTGGTTTACTGGGAAAATACGAGTCAAATGGAGAATTTAATGTCAGGACGGCACGTTGGCCATGGTAGCTCAATGGGTTAGAGCGACTGGACGGATATCAGGAGATCCGTGATTCAAATCCCGGCTGTGCCATTGAATTTTTGATGTTGACTATCAAGTAGGGGAAATGTTGAATTCTAACCAAAGATTGCTATTGGAATAATTTCCCGTTTTCTGAGCCTTCCATACTCAACGAAATAAAAACGTGACGTGTTTTAGTGAACAGTAAAAGGTAAAATAAAACTTAATAACCCAAAATTTTCAGGAGTTTACCAGAATTTGATTTTCTCTAACGTTTAAGACATTTCTATGACAACATATGTGGAATTTTCTACGAATAGCACGTGAAGTCCTCTATATTCCGAATGCATTTTTATACCTTTAAATAACTGTTAAACGATAAGGTATTGCGCTTTGTGGGTTCGTAGAATTAAAATTCCAATCGCACAAACTCAAAATGTTCTTTATTTCAACCGAATTACAGTTGGAACACTTGCCAATTACATAGAATTACGTAGCGCACACAATTACAATCCACCAGTTCGTCTGCCACAGGTCCACTCCACACTCACTATTACGTACAACTCCTCTGATACACGTTCAGTCTTCCAGTCCGTTCGCTAGCACTGCGCTCCTCACGGCTGCTCGCCAAGAACTGAACTCTCGTCTAGCCCGGCGCGTCGCTTATATAAGACCAACTGACCTATCTAGAAGGTTCCGGGTTGGATGAAATATCCCGACTGTTCCAGACGTCAGGGGGAGGGTAAAGAGGCGACTAGCGACCAGTGACACTTCCCTAACCATCCCCTCAGTGACATGAGATAAATGGGTAGGCGTGGTTTGAATACCTCCTGTCCCCTACTCAGCTGTCAGTTGATCGTGCCTTCCGATAGTTGGGTGACAGTATAAACGAAAATTTACTGCGCAGAAGTTCTACATCTCAAAAAACAAGTTCTACTGTTCTTTTCAAGACATTTGTTGATATTTGAATTTTTGAAGTCCTGTCACTACAGTTATGGTGGACGGAGTATGGTATTTCAAGGGCGCCTTTCAGATACTTCTGAAATCTAGGGTTTTTGCATCTCCTTTATATTTACATATACATGTGTAATAATGTCACTTCTGAAAAAGATTTATCTGGTTTGCAGACAAGGCAAATTTTCGTAAGAGAATTTTGAAAAAAATTGTGTGAGAAGGTCAGATTTATAAAACGACAGATTTTTGTTTTTATTTTGAACACTTTATACATTCCCCTTTGGATATGATATGTAGCATACTGGAACAAAAATCCCCAATCCGATTTTTGGCTCCAGTATAGCCAAAACAATAACACCAAATATTTATAAGAATTAATAATTACCATACACAAAGTATTTATTCTATCCAGTAATTCGATGTTGAGATTTCAATGGTAATAACGCTTGAGGCCTCTCACCTCTCTCGAAAAGGGGGGGGGGGAAGTGTTGGAACTTTAAACAGCATAAATCGAAAGTGAAACTGTGGTTAAACCAAACTTTTAAGTTTAGCATCTTTAAATGTTGTGCTACGAAGATGTAAGATAATTATCCCACCTCAAAACACCCTTATCTGGAATATTTTTACAAAATTATCTTCCCAAAACTAAAAATTCAGATGCAGAGCGCCCCCAGAGAATTGGTTTATCAATATGAACTTTTATTTACATTTATACACTTCTTTACAAAGTACTTCATAACCTCACACGATGGATATTTGTCTTGTTTCGCTTATACACACTGTTTACAAGAAGCTGTGTCTACTGATTTGAAAACAATTGCTAGTTACCTATTGCTCTAATGTTTCAATGGCATAGCTAATTATAAAACTGAAGCTACGATCTGATTATTTCGGGAACTTTCAGGAACATATGGATGTTTTACCACAAAGCCTACACTTTTTTTCCAAAATGAAAGACTAAAGCATATCATTAACGACAATAAACGTTTTATGTGTTATCTTGGAATGTGAAAGGTAGAGCTAGACGGTGCATCCTGCATCAAGACTAATGATTACCAAGATTTGTGGCGAGTCATGATAAACGATTTGGTTGCAACATGGTGCAGGAAATGTCTCCTATATCACGGGAATTATAAGATAACTGCTGCACTTAAGAGATCTGATGTATTGCACTCGCATGACTTTCTCAACCCGTCATTGGATAACCTGTTTCGTACCTATTTAATCGAGGAAATTGTCTCATTACAAATTTTCTTGTAACAGCAAGGGGGATACAGGGATAGATTAGGCTTTAAGCGATTGTCAAATCTTTTTAGAGCTTCTCGTGTCTGAGTTTTCAGTTTTCTTTACGTGGCCGATACATGGTGCGGGCGCTGCAGACCCTTAGCACTCGTGGTACCTGTCGTTACTAGAGAAACCTCGGGTGGAACTGCCGAGCGCCTCCCGTCGGGGAGCTGTTCGGATTGGGTTGGACTCGAGGGAGCAGTGTGTTCGACAGCCACGGGGAATTGGGTACCTCCGGCCAGGCTGTGGCCGCCCGGAGGGGGTAGAGGGTTGCCTCATAAGTCCCTGCAGAGCTAGTAGGTGTGCTGGATCAGCAGGCCGCCCCACCGAGGTTATTCGGTAGTCTCCCCTGCGTGATTAACGCGCTTAAGTGGTGTATGCACTTCCATAACGCCTTGAAGTTGTCAACGGTGGGGCGGTGGGCTTTTTAGGAAGCCAGGTATTGCCTATCGCTCCCGGGTAACAGGAGGCCAGGATCTTCGCACTTTTGGGTAGATCCTTTGCGCATTAGTTACTTTTTATATTAATTTTGTTTAATTTTGTTCCCAGTCCTCTATTGGACCAGGTTCTTTTACGTGGCCTAAATTTACGACATGTGTAACAGTCAAAACGACTTTCTTTACGTAGTTTACCTAGTCAATGCGTAATGTGAACTAATCTTTATTTTGTGTTTATCTCCTATCACTTGTCCGGTAGCGATATCTGGACACCGAGGAAACAGACTGATTATACCACAGGTTGTCAGGGACAGCAGTGTACAGGGACCGAGTAGTAAGTCGAGACATTTTACTTATATATTAATGTAATTTTTTTCAAGACGAGGTTCTTTTACGCGACCCAAATCTATTACATGTGTAACAGTCAAAACGACTTTTTACGTAGTTTAGCTAGTCGATATGTAATGTGCACTAATCAATTTTCTAATTACGTCCGTCACTTGCCTGGCAGTGAAATCTGAACACCAAGGAAGCTCTCTATACCACAGGTTGTCAGGTCAGTAGTGCACAGGAAGCGAATGGTAAGTCGAGACATTATACTTTTATATTAATTCTGTTTAATTTTGTTCAAGGCTCCTATTGGACGAGGTTTTTTCGTGGCCTTGTTCTACGGCATGGGACCACTGGCTTTACTTCCCTTCCTAATAAAGCTATGCCAGTTTGAAACCTCTATCCCGGAAACCAGAGGCCATCATATGTATTAATCCTGGAGTACCAAGGACAACAAGTCGAGACAAACTGATATGAATAGAATCTACGTACAACCCCACTGTTCACAATTACAAACGTTTCACAATGGAGTCAGTAACTTATGTTTCGTTTATGCTATACATGGATTTAATGAACATCTTTTAGATTTTTTTTTTTTTTTTAAATAAGGTCACTGTTTTATGTGAAAGATTTTAACTCATTTCATAACAAATACCAGATGTTCAATATGAAATGCAGTGTACATACTTTTCCATTGGTGCGTTTCTTCATGCTTTTATGACTAGAATTAACATTACAGTGCAGTACGATATGGTTTCCAAAATTCTCAAAGGTAAATCTCGTGCCGTGTCTCATTGCGTTGAGGTCAGATGTGATAAAGGCAAAGTATGAATACTTCAACAATTCACACGCTTTTATTCCCTTCAAAAGTTCCTGGATTACATAAAATAAGCAATATCCACGATTGTCACACAATAACATTGTAAATAACATTACGATACAGTTGAACAGTCAACCTGAAGTTATAATCTCAGTGTCCAAATTTCGCTGTCTGCTGATAAATATAAACACCAGCTCCTTAGTATTATAGGGTATTTGTGATGAGTTGATAGCATTCAGAAAATCATTCTAAAGTTAAATCTGATTAGATTGCTAGCTTATAAAGTCAAATATCGCGAGTTCGAGCCTCTGCTGATGGTGGGAACTTCTTTAACTAGGAGCACTACCCCATCCTCCTTGGCTTGGAAGTATGAAAGAGTAGATGTGTGAATTTTATGTAATTATACAAATTCCACGAACTGTGAAATGAGTGAACATTGTAATACAAGAGTAATTGTTCCAAAAGTAAAAATCCAATTATATGAATTGAGATGGGGGAAAACACTTTAGGCATATAAGTGCAAATATTTATATTGGTAACTCAGGGAACTACTGGCTATTACACAAATTTTTATTCAACTTGCAGAACTAAACTTTAGTAGTATTTTTAGGTTGGTTCGTAGCTCCCAGTACGTGTGGCACACTCAAGCCATATGACAAACAAAGGAAATCAGTCACGGTTCTTACGTGCGTATATGCGTTATCTACAACTTCCACAGAGAAAGAAAGTTTAAATCACTTTAAGCAGGATTTGATGCTTATTCTTGCATTAAAACTTTCGTTAATTATTTTAATGTGTTACAGTTCGAACACTAAGGCTAAGGACCACAGACAACCTGGCTCGGCAAGTCAAGCACTGTCTGCTCACCACAAGAAGGCAAGGCAGAGGAATGTAATGTAATCACTATTGTGTTTATGCTCGCCTTCCAGATATGATAAGGATGCTAGATTCATGCAAAGTACAGTGTTGTTACCCATGCACAATCCTATCACTGTAGTTACTGAAAGGAGCATTAGATCTGGCAGCATGGGCGAATCATATGCAACCTCAGTCATTTCGTAGTAAACAGATCAAACCCCCTCTCTTCAAACTCCGCTTGCCTTGTTCTGATGGGCAAAGACTATTGAAGTGTGAACACGTGCAAACAAAGCGGATGGTGTATACCAGGGGAAGACAGATAGTGGTGGTGTGACGTCAGCTACGTCAGCTCTAACCGCCAAATATGCTCCCGAACGAAAGGCAGGTTAGCGTGTGACGTCACCGCGCTGATTTCTGCTGCCCAAGAGGAAGGTTGGGGTTCCGACAGCGTAGGAAAGACAGCAAACGTATCGGGTATTAATAATATATACAACTTACATCTTGGGTGTTGTAATATTAATGCTGACTGCTTTAATTACACAATTGCTCACAGTTTATAAACAATTACATTTTAGCTCTTTGCTATGACAAAATATATAAAACTTCAACTCGTAGTTTATCTGAAGGTCAGGCATGTTATAAAGTAATTAAATAAAACAAAACAAAGTAATTTTCTCTTCAAATTAGAGGATACCTATTCAGAATAAAATTACGCGGATATTTTCCGACACTTTGTTTCGTTTTTCTTTAACTAGTTTATCAATGTCAGGACGTAATGTCTGGGAAATTTGTAATCGAAGTATACATGTTAGATTGCGATACGACAAGGTAGTTCGGGGTTTGGACTTAGCTAATTTCATAACATGTGTCGAGCCAAACATACACAATGTCCGTGTGACAAGTGAATACAACCTAGGAAATCTGGTTTGGGGGACATTCTTGTAAAAATCAGCCAAGTCTTTCTTGTGTGTTGTAACAGTACTTTTTGGTTGTGTTTGAGGTATGAAAGGTTTATAAATTTATAAGGGCTGGTTATGTAAATGTATTTAATAATTTAAATATATTTAAATGTATGTAGTTGTGTGATTGGCCGAAGTAGTAGTGGTGTGACGTGGTATGACGTGCCAGTGGATCGGCCAATCACAAAATAAAGTGGAAGTAACTATAGTGACAAGAAAATCAATAATCTTGAGAAAAGTGTTATAATCTTGAGTCTTGTTTCACAATGATGAAAGATGTTGCGGTGAATATAATTGTAAAGGAAAGTTAATAACATTCAAGAAGTGTTATTCGATATCTGTAATAGAAACGAGTGAATTGTAGTTCATATTATACAATTAAATAATATATTACGAAATCGGAGTCATATAAATTTTATTTCTGTCACCAAAAATGCACATCCACACCTGAGAAAAGATCTCATGACTCTTATTTAATCAAAACTCGACCTGGATCTTTTAAAAAGTTGGCGTGCTTCCTATCTGCTGCGAGTGGAGAAAAAATATATGTCCTTCAGTAAATCGTCACATTGTAAATTTATCAGTTCCATTAGGTACGTGACAGCTACATTGTTGTCATTGAGTATGCTACACCTGACTGAACCCTTACATTCTGTACTCACAGCGCCATTTATATAGCCAACTTGGTACTACACGGCTCTTGCCTGACGTCACACGCAACCAGGCCTCGCACTTGGCTGAAATACGTTACAACTCTCGAAAGTGCCTTCCTCTGGTATATATCGATAGGCGCTATTCATTTTGCGACGTAATACTATCGTGCAGAAAACATTAGATAGTAAATTGTGATGTGTTCATAAGAAAACTATTAGACGAATAGAAATATAATAAAGTAGATGCACATTAAGGTACCAATTCTCCAAATATCTATGTATAATATATATGCCTAACATCCTATACATAACAGCAGTTAGGAAGCTAATTATCTACCGTGGAGGAATAAGCACATATCTACAGGCAGGCTATTTCTTAAACAATATGCTTTTACAAAAAAACGGCATATAAAAATGTCAAGTTAGGAGTATTACCTCCCTTGCTAGCCCTATCTTATGTTAGGCTCATTGACCTACTTGTAATATGACAAAGAAATGTTTTTATAGTTGATGAAAATATGTGCAGAACAGAAAGTGCTTATGTCGGAACCAGCATCGAGTATGACATAAAAACAAGTGAATGAAAAGCTTGCTCGAAACAAAACACGCTGTACAGCTTGTTGCATGTAAACATACAAATGAAAATTACATTTGTTAACGATGCTCTTGTTAAAATTGCTCTATTTAAAAACCGTGGTCAAACGGAAATGACATCTAATAAAAACAGCGATACACCGCGCTGTTCAGTGTTCTTGTGCTACATGGGGGCTCGATTCAAATCCTAGGCAACAAAGGCAGTAACTGAATCATTTAACAGGTATAGAATCTCCACGTATATACCATCTTTCACATTTTAACTGTTTTGACTCATCAGTAGTCGAGGTCGTTAGGATGAGGATACGTGAACAGGTCTTCGGTGTAAATCCTGCCAAGACTACTGACATAAAATATTGTTTGATAACGCTGTCAATTGCCATTATAATCAGCGCCGCCGGTGTACGGGAATGTCGTCCCGGGACATTTAAGAACACTAAAAATCAAATGAGGACTGGGTTTGAGGCCCTGATTTTTTTTTTTTTTTTTTTTTTTTTTTTTTTTTTTTTTGTAGTTTACGTCCAACATTAAGTCATATAGGAAGATGAATGGAATGGGTGAAATGATACTCAAATGAGTTCAGGGTCCATAGAGCTTAAGAGTTACCCGACATTCGTCTTTCAGGATAAGGGAAAACCCCGGAATAAACCTGATCCAGGTAACTCACTCTGACCGAGTTTCGAACTCGGGACCTCTTGAACATGAGGTAGACACGCTACCACCACGCTACCGGCTGCCAGTACCAGACCGACGTCGCCTTCTGTATGTGTTGAGTATGTAGTGAAAGCGGGGATTACACTCTTCAAGAAAAGTTTGACACCTGCATTCGGAAAGCTGTTCGGATTGAGTTGGCCTCGACGGGCAGTTTTATCTTTAGTTTTTAACTAACGTCCTCCAACGTTAAGTCATATCGGACGATCAATGAAATGATGTTCAAATGAGTACAGGGTACATAGAGCTTAGAGTTATCAGACATTCATCTTTCAGGATAAGAGAAAACCTCCAACATTAAGTCATATCGGACAATGAATGAAATGATGTTCAAATGAGTACAGGGTACATAGAGCTTAGAGTTACCAGACATTCATCTTTCAGGATAAGAGAAAACCTCCAACGTTAAGTCATATCGGACGATGAATGAAATGATGTTCAAATAAGTACAGGGTACAAAGAGCTAAGAGTTACCAGACATTCATCTTTCAGGATAAGAGAAACCTCCAACGTTAAGTCATATCGGACGATGAATGAAATGATGTTCAAATAAGTACAGGGTACATAGAGCTTAGAGTTACCAGACATTCATCTTTCAGGATAAGAGAAAACCTCCAACATTAAGTCATATCGGACAATGAATGAAATGATGTTCAAATGAGTACAGGGTACATAGAGCTTAGAGTTACCAGACATTCATCTTTCAGGATAAGAGAAAACCTCCAACGTTAAGTCATATCGGACGATCAATGAAATGATGTTCAAATGAGTACAGGGTACATAGAGCTTAGAGTTATCAGACATTCATCTTTCAGGATAAGAGAAAACCTCCAACATTAAGTCATATCGGACAATGAATGAAATGATGTTCAAATGAGTACAGGGTACATAGAGCTTAGAGTTACCAGACATTCATCTTTCAGGATAAGAGAAAACCTCCAACGTTAAGTCATATCGGACGATGAATGAAATGATGTTCAAATAAGTACAGGGTACAAAGAGCTAAGAGTTACCAGACATTCATCTTTCAGGATAAGAGAAACCTCCAACGTTAAGTCATATCGGACAATGAATGAAATGATGTTCAAATGAGTACAGGGTACATAGAGCTTAGAGTTACCAGACATTCATCTTTCAGGATAAGGGAAAACCTCCAACGTTAAGTCATATCGGACAATGAATGAAATGATGTTCAAATGAGTACAGGGTACATAGAGCTTAGAGTTACCAGACATTCATCTTTCAGGATAAGAGAAAACCTCGAACGTTAAGTCATATCGGACGATGAATGAAATGATGTTCAAATAAGTACAGGGTACATAGAGCTTAGAGTTACCAGACATTCATCTTTCAGGATAAGGGAAATCCCCGGGGAAAAATTTGTCCAGATAACTCACCTTAGCTGAGATTCGAACTCAGAACCTCTTAAACATGAGGTAGTCACGCTACCTCCTACGCTACAGAGGCGGGCACCTGGGAGCAGTTGTTCCGGATACCCCACAATGGGTACATCTGGACAATAACTTCTAGGCGAGATTGTGAGATGCCTCAGTGACCTTCGGTACCAACCTGGGACTGGAAGACCACTGTCGCTCCTGCTGAGGTCCTTCGGTGCTTCGCGCGTAAGTGGTGTATCCACTTTGGTTCCTGCTCAAGGGGTGTGGGGCGGGGCTTTTAGGAAATCGCGGAGGAAGAGCTACTGCGACAGGGACCCTCCCTGGGGGCTTGGAATCCATTAGAACGTTCAACGTTACTGTCTTAAGTGCCTTTAGGGAAACAAAACGTCAAACTGGAATACTTGCTTCTATACATGAACTTAAGTTTCGTTTGGATTAGCAAAGTCAATTAAGACAATTTAAAGCTATCACTGAATTTCTTCCTCTACACCAGAAGTATTACATTCAAACCGAACTGTAATGTTGCAGTTTAAAACAAACCAATATTCTGAATAATTCTGAGGTTAAATACAAAGCTCTCAAAACCCGATCTCTTATGCTACACTCTCATAAGTACGACAGTAATTTATCTTGCAGTAATTATTCTCTGGCGACTAATTCAAATTTAAAAATTGAAACAAAGGTTTACAGAAATTGTTCTATTTCGAAGTTTATGTGAATACGAGAGAAGGAAGATCTAGAGAAATATTTAAACGAGGAGTTGCTAAATACTGACTTCAAAATTCAATAATCCGCGGATAGGAAGCTTAAATTGAAACTTCCTAATCATTATTCCGTATTCTCCTGCACTTAAGCAAGCTTTGACATACATAATCCAATCTAGTGAGAGTAGATTTCTTATAATTTCTGATCCACTAAGCTCTCTACAAAGTCTCAGAGACCGATCAACTGACCTTCAACTACTTCAAGATATCCACAGTCTTTATTTTATTGCTATAAATAAAAAGAAAATTGTTACTTTCATGAGGGCCCCTTCACACTGCGGCATTAAGGGAAATAAAGCGGACAAAGCTGCTAAAGAAGCAAGTCAACTACCAGACTTATGCCCGATTTCAACAACAAATGTTAAGACTTAACACGGGTTTAACAATAGTTATAACAAAAATTGCATTTTACCAGCAAGTGTTATCTTTAAATATCTAACAAGTCAAATTTCTGATGTTAAGTCCTTAATTTTACATAGTCAAGATGGCGGTATGAACGCAGCTGTTGATGTCGATTTGCTACATTTAAGACGTCTAAATGGCATTCGTAATAGAGTACGGCCCATGAGGAGAAATTATTTTGAGGAGCTATCAGACGGAGGTATAAACTGTCGAAACAAGTTGCTATGAAGGTTACTGCGGAATTACAAGAGAGGTTAGAACATGCATCGAAAGGAATATGCCGATCTCGCCTTTGCTTCAAGTATTAATAACTTTGCGATTTTATAATTCACTGAATTATGTGGATTCACTGTCCAACTCCCGTCTTGAAACGTTCAAGTCATTCGTCACTTGTCCTTCACTCCTCGTTTTAAATTTACGTAAAACTGAGTTAGAACATGCATCGAAAGGAATATGACGATCTCGCCTTTGCTTCAAGTATTAATAACTTTGCCATTTTATAATTCACTGAATTATGTGGATAATACATTGTCCACCTCCCGTCTTGAAACGTTCAAGTCACTCGTCACTTGTTCTTCTTCGCTCCTCGTTTTAAATTTACGTAATACTGAGTTAGAACATACATCGAAAGGAATATGCCGATCTCGCCTTTGCTTCAAGTATTAATAACTTTGCGATTTTATAATTCACTGAATTATGTGGATAATACATTGTCCACCTCCCGTCTTGAAACGTTCAAGTCACTTGTCACTGGTCCTTCTTCGCTCCTCGTTTTAAATTTATGTAATACTGAAGATTTTTCGTGTTTCTAGTAATGACATGCATTTGAATTAAATTCGTTTCTAATTTTTTCCCACCTGACATCTTTCTCTTACATTCACCGCAACCGTTCTATTTTTTTAAGATATCCTTATACTTTATCACCAATTCAATTAACAGTTCTTTCTCCATCGATGAGAAATTTATTTCACGGCTTTTGGTTATGATTTTGTCTATCCGTCATCTTTTAGCTGTGTGTAGACGAAAATTTAAACAAAAGCGCATCACAGTACGTTCAGAAAATAGGACTCATCCATAGCCTTCTATAGCTGTAATATTTACAAGTTTCTTGGCGTTAACACGTGTTTAACATTTTCAGAAAACAGGTTGGTGAAATGCAAGAAATTTAACAGTAGTTTAGCGCTGTGACAATTGTTACGTTACATTTGTCAACGTCGATGTTAACATCTATTGGTGAAATTGGGCATTAGATAAAAAACATACAGTACCTTATCAGGATAATACAGAATAGTTCTCCAGAGTAATAAATACAAAATGAAAACAGATCTGGAATCAATCGCCTCCAGAAAGGTTACGTATGCTAAGGAAAGGGACACTAGTTGTTACCCTGTCTACTCTCTTAGCAGGAAGGAACAGGTCATACAATGTTAACCCACACATACCTCCTTCAACACTCGCCTCTCACAATAAACCATCTCCTCACATCACTGGAGACTTATCCAACTTCAAACACCTACTGCTATTCCTTAAAAGTACTAACTTGTATACGAAAATCTAATTGTAAGGATGCCAATTTAGAATATACATAAGTTATTATATACAACAAATTGATTGTCTAACTACTACTGTTGTACTGATTGTTATTCAGAACTTTATCCTTATGATTTATAGATATTGAATACCTTTGTCATATTGATTTGTTATTTACTGTTTTCATGTTGGTTTAAATAATTGTATACAATTTATTATATACACTATTATACAAACTAGTCGCGATATTGCCTAGTTATTAGAGTGACTAAATAAATTTAACAAATTCAATCTTTTCACCGTATCCGAGAAACAAAAGAATGACGATTTAGTAATTTAAAAATTGCATCAGGCATTGGAACTAAGAGCGAAATCTTTAATTCCATAACAAACTTACAACGTAAAAAGCATTTCAGCGCATAATTATTTACGTTAGAGATTCACGTATTTCCGACGCTAAATCTTTTGAATTCGTTCACTTTTTCTGTACCAGTGCAAAAACTTATTGTCCTTGTTCAAAGTAACAGATTTTACTCAAAATACCTTCGAAGCAATATTGCTGCATCTGTTTCCAGGAAGTAGCTTTAATACAGAATGTTTGTTGACTCCATTATGATGTCTGACTCCATTATGATGTCTGAATGTCGAACATAATTAGTCCATTGCTTCATTGTAATTAATACAATCTTACGTCTCTCCAGAAACAAATGTTTGCTTATTGCCGTATCATAGCAAGATAACCCGTCCTGAAATTCTTGGTAGCGAAAAAAATTAGTGCTTATTGCATTTTAGGAGATTTTAGATCTAAAATATTCAGTCTGAAATTATTACGCTTTCTGAATTTGCTGCATAAATAACTACCAAGCGTTGAGAGATGAGTTTAGATATCATAACACACTTACATAAAATATTGTTTGTGGAATTAGCCATTTAAGATATAATATTGAATTTTTATAATATTGTCATTTTTTTCAAGTACCATGCTACTTAGCTTTTACCGATGTCATTAGAAGAGTATAACTTAACTGCTTATCAAATATTTGATTATTGATTTGGTTTTCTTTATCCTCCTTATACCTATAATGTAATGTGATGAACGATTTCTGCAAAGATTTATCTCAAACACAAATTAGTTAGAAAAATAAAATTTCCTGGTAGTTTATAAAGTCTGAAAATATAACAGATGCCATTTTTTCAGTATTTTCGATAAATTTCTTAAGTTGGTATCCTAAAATATAATCAAATACTTACGAGATGCAGTACATGAAATATTTAACTATGCAGAAGATGGAAGTTACTAATGAGACTCGACTGACGTATTACTTTGGTAAAGAACTTACCTAGAGGCCTATATTCCGTGTGTAATCCCAGGGTACAGTCGACACAAAAGAAAATAGAAACCCACTTCTCACTCACACGACAGCGAATGTGAATCTGACGGCAGTAGCAAGCGGGGGAAAGTTTAGCTCTCATGGGCTCCATTCAGGGCAAGGAGTAGGGGGAGGGTATCTTCCCCCACTGCCACTTGATTCAAGAGATTTCAAAAGCTGATGACATTCCGAAACATCAGCACGCCACGCTCTCAGAATTATCGGAGATTAGAGATCTGCACTCGGGCTACGTGACTTAAGTTCCCAGTCTGCTTCGTTAATTGGTGCACTGGGTACAGAATACACTTACATCCGCTTACTGCTCGCTAATATCTATTTGGAACTTATCTACCGTTCTTACACCCCCAAAAGTTCTTTATCGTTACTTCACAGGAAATATCCATCGTCTTACGTGGTCTAGGGAAATCTGCTAGGCTCTGATTCTCAAGGTAGCGGGTTCAAACCTGACGGAGAGAGTAAAATTTACCAACATGCTTCTTTCGTCAGGGAATTGCGGTCGTGTATCGTAGATGTATGGCACGTAGAAGAACCACAAGGCCAATAAAGAGGCCTTTGAGCATAATTAAGCGATCTTTCATCCAATTAGGACGTCCAGAACCACAGCAGTTAAAGAGCTTCCATAAATAACTCAATTTGAAGGAAATTAGGCATATCCTGGAAAATATTCGTCTTGTGCTCACATGATTTGCTCTACCTACTCTTATAAAAACTATTCTTATAAACATTTATTCTTCTAGGTACTTTATATTAATCGAGATAGAGATTTTCAGAAATGTTTTCATTATGCATTTTCCTGTAGGTACAAAGAGTAAGGAAATATACTTGACCTAAGCGATAGTCAACTGTTTGAAGAACTGTCGTTATGTGATGACGTTAAAAATCTGTTCTCTTTGCTCGACGAAGTGGGAGCACTAATAACTTCCCATTTGGGAACGTATAATTTTTTTTTTTTTTTTAATTTGCGTCCTCCAACTTCTTCGGACGATGAATGAAATGGGTGTAATGATGCTCAAATGAGTCCACCGTCCATAGAGCTTAGAGTTGCTCGACATTCATCTTTCAGGATAAGGGAAAAACCCCGAAAAACCCTTATCCTGTAACTCACCCTGATCGAGATTTGAACTCGGGACCTCTTGAACGTGAAGCAGGCACTCTACCATCTTACGCTACCGAGGCGGGCAGGGAAAGTATAAGAAAATTAAAACCAGTAATGGCGCTGTTGGAACGGTTACCATGGATTTAACTTTGGTAATAGATACCTCTCAGATAACGCACTGATTACTCTACGTGGAGTGAACATATATCTGTCATTTGTGATTCCTTAGAATTCCATTGGCTGAAGTGATACGTTCATTGGTGCTCAGCACAGGACCGGGAGGCGGGGTAGTTCCCCTCTCACTTTTACAAGAATAATCAGTGCGTTATCTGAGATGTTTGTGTTAACAAAGAAAAAGCCATGGTAACCAATCCAGCAACGTGACTATACCAAGAAATATCTCAAATAGTTCAGCCTGACATAATTTTTACTTTCATAAATTGTGTTTTGTAGCTAGATTTATATATTTTGTTACATTTATACCCCGTCTTTAACTTCTAATGGTCATATCGGCGGCCGTTCTCCTTTGGAACATACGATTTACCCGGTTATGCAAAAATCATCCAGAATGAAAAATACTTTGGAGGCTTTATTAAAAATGCTAGATACTAATTTCATTTGCCAGGGAAATATCTTAAACATATGGCATGTTTATCAACATTTTTAATATTATTTCTGAGAAAATTAAAATTTTCGAATACATATTCCATGCAATGTGAAAATTACTGCGTGCATCCTTAGAAGATGCTGAATTAATAAAAAGTGTGTATTACTTTGAGTTATCTTGCTTACAAACAAAGCACGCGCGCGCACAGTTTTTTTTCCCCAAAAAGTGGGTGTTTAGATCCAGGAAGCCTCATTTCCGGTGAAATAAAAGTATCGGATTTTTTATTAGAATACGATATTTTCTTAACAAATTCCTAATAGAGAAAGTAAGAAAGATCTGTCCCACTCTCTCCATGTATATGTTGGTGTGTAAACGTTTTTAACAAAACTTCTCTACAGTTCATGATTAATGGAGATAAACGTTTGTAGAAAGATTAATTACAAATTTCGTTGTAGAAATTAAAGGAAAGCTGTAGACTGAAGTGGCAATTAAGTATTTAAAAAGCGCATCGCAATATACCACTTTGAAATTAAGACTTCTTTAGGGAAAAATAAAGTCGCTGCAATCCGAATATTCATTAGGAATAAAGATTTCTCCCTTTTCCGTACACGTTTCAATGTACACGTGCATTATCTCCTATAAATTTAAATATAATTTGTATTATTATTTAAAATTTAATGGTGTGGAAGCCCACCTCGGTAGCGTAGATGGTAGCGTGTCTGCCTCAAGTTCAAGAGGTCCCGAGCTCGAATCTCGGTCAGGGTGAGTTACCTGGATAAGGTTTTTCCGGGGTTTTCCCTTATCCTGCTAGATGAGGGTCAGGTAACTAAGCTCCATGGACCAGTGACTCATTTGAGCACAATTTCAGTCTTCGTCCAATATGACTTACCGTTGGAGTACGTAAATTACAAAAAAGTGTGGAAATATTGCACGCCACACGATACTGAAATATGTTTAATTTTCTTTTAAATTATCAGCCTCGAGCGTTGACTTTGCCATGCTTTACTCCATTATTGTATAAAAATTGCCGTTATTCCAATTTTTTCGTATTCCAGTTTATAGGCATTATAAATCCGTTGTAGTCTTTTAGCAATATACAAATCACAGATAGGCGTTTTATATCACGTGTCCGTCAAAAATAATGGTGAAAGAATTCTCAAAATCTTAAGTGGTTTTTGAGATCACTCCGCATACACACATACGTAAATATATACAAATGCTCTCGACTGCTTTAGTACAGATTTTAAAATCCAAACCAGTAGCTAAGGTTTCAGATATGATTAATACCACAAAAATTCTATTAAGAATGCGAGTTTTAACGATGTGTACATTTGATTAAGGCTTCACGGGTGTTCAGCCGCGTCAAATTTATGAAGATCAAGCTTTCGGCCTTTTTATACTCTATGGCCTTCATCAGGAACTGAGATGCACATTTGTATTTATTATGGTTTACTACAGAAAGTACGAGGGCTATCCAGAAAGTAGATTACGTTTTCGTCTGTTTCCGCTAGGGGCGGGGCTAGCGCGGCAATCTTGGGGTCAGAGCGTTGCGCAGCTCAGTCGGCATCTAGCCGTGCTAGTGAGAGGTTCGTGCTTTGCTCCGTTCAGATACTGTGACGGTTTGAAATGTCTGCGTTAATTGAAAATCTCGCGAGCTGCGAGGTGCGTGCAGTAATAAGGTTTCTGACTGCAAAAAACTGTAAACCGATAGAAATCTATCGGCAGCTTTGTGAAGTGTATGGGGACAACATTATCACTGAAGGTGGAGTGCGTCAGTGGGTCATCAGATTTAAAAATGGCCGAACCAATGTTCACGACGAAGATCGAAGTGGGAGACCCAGCATAGTGACTGCCGAACTTGTCGAAAAAGTCGATGCTAAAGTCCGTGAAAATCGAAGGTTCACAATAACGGAACTTTCTTTGAGTTTTCCACAAATTTCGCGAAGTTTGTTGCACGAAACCATCAGCGAAAAGCTTGGTTACCACAAGTTTTGTGCAAGATGGATTCCAAAAATCTTGACAGAGGACCACAAAAATCAGCGAATGGCTGCAGCGTTGAACTTTTTGGACGTTTACCATAAGGATGGTGACTCTTTACTCGATCGCATCGTTACTGGTGACGAAACATGGGTGAAACACGTGAACTGTGAAACGAAATTGCAATCAATACAGTGGGGGCACACAAGTTCTCCCCAAAAACCCAAGAAATGCATGCAAACAATGTCGGCAAGGAAGATGATGGCGACTGTTTTTTGGGACACAAAAGGTGTGATTTTGGTGGACTTCCTGGAAAGAGGCACTCCAATAAACTCGGAAAGGTATTGCCAAACTCTCCAAAAACTCAGAAGAGCCATTCAAAACAGGCGCAGAGGAATGTTGAGCTCTAAGATCTTGTTGATTCACGACAACGCCCGGCCCCACACGGCAAATGTCACTCGTGAAGTTCTTGAATCTTTTAAGTGGGAGTTGTTTCCTCATCCGCCGTACAGTCCCGACCTGGCACCGAGCGACTTCCACCTATTCCCAGCAATGAAGAAGTGGCTGGCTATGCAGCGTTTTGATGACGACGCACAGCTGCAAGAAGAGGTAACGAAGTGGTTGAAGGCGCAGGCGGCCGAATTTTTCGACGAAGGAATTTCCAAGCTCGTACATCGCTACGATAAATGCCTTAATTTGAATGGTGACTATGTCGAAAAGTAGTATTTGAGTGTGGCTTTCATCTGTATATAATAAAATTTGTTTCCTATACTTTGTTTACTTTTTATTCCAAAACGTAATCTACTTTCTGGATAGCCCTCGTAGTTTACTACAGAAAGTATATAAAAATAAGGCTTACAGAATGCTGGCAGAAAATTCAGTATATACAATCGGATTTTAAAGCATAATTTCGTTTTAATACAAATCGTTATAACAGTTTGTTAGAAAATACAATAAGCAGTATATTTTGACATAAAAGGCAGTTTGGGAGGCTTCGTTTACTTTTTCTACCACTTACGTCTACGTGGGAGAGACAGTGCTGTAATCCACCCAGAAAATTCAATTTGAGATTTAACCACAAATACGTATGTTAAAGTTCCCAATATTACTCAACATTCACCTTTTTTGAGACAATTGAAGATCCTGAAAGAAATAACCCTTATCCAGATAACCTACCCTGACCGAAATTCGAACTCAGGACATCTTCAACGTGAAGCAGATACGCTAACAGCACACCAGATGGGATATACTACGTCCTGTTTGTACATATTTGGTGCACATTCACATGACTTTCTCCACCTGTTTCATATTTGCATAATCTTTACATCCTATTATTCAAACAAAAACTTTTACAGTAGAAATATTCCCAAATTAAATATGGGCTTGGATACATGCACAAGTGTTGGCATTATGTCAGTATGTTGTTACGGTGTTTTATGGGGCATAAATATAACTTTAGAAACCAAATTACAGATACATAAATAAAACACTAGAAGTACTTTAACTTCTAGAGCAGAAACTAGGACATTAAATAGGAATTTGAAATTATGTACCGACATGGGCTGTTTCAGTAGATCTATTAGACACCCTAAATTAAGAAAAATTCCTAAAAAAGTGACAAGACAACCCATGAGAGTTCACAATTGAATTTTAGATTTTATAAGATACCAGTATACCCAGCTTGAATGGTGTAGTATGTTCATAATACGCAGATATTCATTCAGTTTCATAAGGGAATTATTAAAAAAAGGGAAGAGATAGAAACTAGGTTATGTATTATATGGTTTGTAAAACGCCATTATTGTTAAGAACTCTGTAAGAACCTTCATGCGCTTTTTAATTCTGAATAAGAATTAATTGCACATTCGCTACATCCGATTTTTTACTTCCGTTTTCCTGCTGCTTAAATTCCGTATCTTTTGTTTTATCTCTTCCTTATTACAAATTACATATCCGTTTAATGAAAGGAATCTTGTTGAATATTTGCAGTTTTATGGGTTTTTTATTTTTATTTATTTGCCGATTTTAAACGCCTATTTTTATAAGCTAACATTCAAGACAATGTTAACTAAATAAAATTACTTCCTGATTATTTAAGCATAACTTATTTTCTAGAAAATCCTTTATTTTTAGATAATGTTCATACAAGCGAAATTTATTTTTCCTGTTTATACGTCACAACAGGAAGATTTTACTTTCCCTACTAACCTGCAGTAAACAGAGGAAGCATCAATTGTTAAGACGACCGGCCTCACGCCCACATATGTAAAGCACAGGTGAGCGATCATCCAACCAATACAGGGAGGAGATGCTGACCACTCAGCATCTTGGTATCCCCAGCCGGAAAGTTAACTTTCTAGACCGGGTTCGCTACCTACCGTAGCTCCTCAGTTTCCTTCCGATGCTGAGTGGGTACCGCTCCTATATAGGGAACTTGAAATTGATCGATGATATCAAACCGGGGTGCATTTCGGCCGCAGGGAACCAAAGGAGCTCTAGCCACTAGCCGCAGATCTATTGTATCCGACCCAAAAATTCCAAACTAACATTGCACATGCAGGAATTGAGATCCCACCAATAAAAAAATAGATAAAGTTTATTCCCACCTCAAACGGCTCTTTACATGAGAAAGTTTTCTTTATCTTTCAAAACAGCTAACATTTTTAAAATTCTAATTAATGCTCAATATATTTACACAAATAAAATTTATATTTTTAATTTTCTGGGAGTAGCTGCAAATTATTCATTCTGAAAGCTTTGTGTCACCTGTAAAGCGTAAGCGAGGGAGACACGTTCCAAAAATGATTCTTGTACTCAAGGAACCTCAAAACGTGTACACATTTTCGCGTATAGTGCAATACCATATGTGTGGAGAGGATAAAAATGGATGTAACAGCACAGAGAAGAATCACTTTTTTATGTGAATACTATAACATAAGCGACTGTGAAGTTGTAATGGGCAGGGAAGTCATGCGAGTATGACACGTCAGGTTTAGTTGTGTTTTTCTGCATACAAGTGAGAGTAACAGCATCAAAGTCGTGCGGGTCCATACGCAGACATCCATGACCAGAGTAACATATCTGACTTTTCCTTCACGAAGAAGCAAAGTGATAGTATGGCCTTACACGAAGACCTCTTGAACCATGAAGTTGCAAAAACAGGTAAATGGATATAACTCATTTACTTTCAGCCAACTTGAATACAGTACATTCTAATACTTATGCTAAGTCCAAACCGGAGTGCATCTGATGTAATATTTCTGAAGACAATATATTTATTATTAATTATTTTTATGTATATACTTTCTAGATGCTCCACTACTTACGTAGTACAGTTTTTCTTACAATTTTTGTGTTTCTTGAACACATTTGTGATGTGATGTTTGTTACATTCTAAAATCACTTACTACTTTAATGTTTTCTTTTTGTCTTGATTTGAACTTTTAAATGTTTTGCTTGTGTTATACATTAGTCTTTTTCAGCACTTTAAAGTGTATAGAGTTTACATATTTTGTGAATTATATTAAATGACAATTAGGTCGGACTTGTGAATTGGCTAGTCATCTGTTCAAAGAACATTATTCGAGTTTCTCATGCATTGTTCACCGCATTGTACTCGAATATTTATCTTTTTATTTATTGTGACTGCGTGGGTTACTAGATTCGGAAATACGGCTTGCAGAAGCCTAAAACAACCTTTGCTGCAGTAAACGGACGTGAAATTGACAATCCGCTGTCTTCAAGGCTGAATCGGTGTTTTGGTGCACGAAAACAAATGAAAAATCACTGCGGTACACTTCGATTTTCGACTGTTCAATAACCAACAAACAACTGCCGCTCTAACACCTTGCCGGTATTTATACCTCCCCAGTCATTTTTTCTACAAAGCCGCAGAAACTCCGAGAACGTTCGTGGCAACAGCAATGGACAACGGTCTGGAGCCTCTATCTTTTTCCCCTCCTGCCCACGCGCCCGGCTCCGGCATGTGGCAGCAGAACAACAATGCCACACGGTGACATTGTTTCGCTTTGTCAGCATGCTACATTATCTTTATAATATTACATACAAAATACAACCTACTTACATTGTATATACAATATTTTATGTACATTTGTCATTACATAGTTTTACACATTTCATACGTAGTTTAAGTGTCAAAACTTTTCGTATACTATAGATCCTACATACTTCTTAAAATGTCTTAAATAATTTTGTATCAAGTCTTTTTGTCACTGGACATGTTCACCCAAATTTGCAGAATATTCCGGAACGGCGAGGTGGAGAAAAAAAAGGTAAAAAATAAACCGAAAAATACATATTTCGTAAATTTGTTTGGCAATGTTATTCTGTTCGAGCCTTAAATTCTAATACGCGTACTTGGTATTTTATGCAATTAACTTTCAACCCAACGCCAGTTCAAAGAAATACTGTACATTATACCCAAGGTGGGATAGTGATGACGTAATTTTTCTCTTACTCGGTACTTATGCATTATTAAGTACTAAAAAAGTGGTCGCAGAATCTCAGATGTAACAATATTAATTTTAATTACCATGGTTTGATATTGTTTAAGTTTAAGGTCATTTTTTTAAATTTTATTATCACTTTTTACAGTTTCACTTCATTTTCTGGTCCTTCTCTATTTTTGGCACGAAATTCCATTAACAAATATATTGAATAAAATTATTTAACATTTCTATAATCCAAGGAAATAAACTGGTATTTGATTAGTGGATCGACAACGTATTGTCGCGACTGGCGGCTTGTGCGCAGAAAGGGTTCGGCCCGAAGAGATAAGGGACTGATAGTGCCGCACGGAGATAAAGAGCTTTCCGAAGCAGATAAACATAGCGCGCAAAAAAAAAGGCTTGCCGAAGCAGATAAAATTAGATACCCGAAGATTCTAGTGCCTTCTTGTTCATTCCAGAAACATGAATGGTCGTATAATAAAGAAGCCGTGGATAGTTTATGTGGAATAATCAGAGTCGAAATGGAAATTGATAATCGTGCAGCTGTATTTTGAACTATTTGTTTGTGGGTGTGGCAGACGAACTGGAATATTGTAATTGTGTATGTGACGTAATTCTACTACTGTAATGGTTGACCAAAGTGTATCTCTACGGAAATAAAACATTTTTAATTTCTGCAAATTGAACTTAATGCTACGAACACAAAGTCACAGTATACATGTTCAAAGTTGATTTCTCACCTATACCACACCAAGCAATTCTATTTGTAAGTGCTCGTGATAGTTATAAAAAAAAAGACGCTCGAAAATGTGTAATTTGAAAGACAAGCGTTTATTCATCATTCTCATTGTCACAGATTTAGTTACTCGTATTTACGGATTTTTTGAGAGAAAAGTTTGGTGTTTAATTCCGTTTTCATAGTTTCATTTAGCCATGCCTAAAAGAAAGCCACCTAAATCTTGTCATTTGAGACATTTTATCTGGATTTAGCAAAAATATTTGACTAGAATGCAATACCTCCCCTTCTTAATTAGGTAAACAGTAAAGAAGGAAAGTTTTCAAAAGTCCGAGTTATGTTCACGCACTTAGGCATGTCCATTTAAACTCCGAGTTTCGCTATTAAAATAAGATAGCAAAAGAGTAAATTCTCAAGTATTGTCGATTTTACTATGAAGATGTTACACGTTTTCAAAAAGCGCAAAGCCTGGATCCAGAATTTGGGTTTATACAGCGGGCAACTTGCTGAGAAGATTGACAGGGAGGAGGCATCTTCAAGAAGTGCGGTAATTATTTATCACGAAAGTTTAGAATTAGAAGGGCAAGGGTCAAGAAGGTAGCATTGGACGAAATATCAACTGAAAACAGCAATTACTGGGACCCCACTCTCGCGTGGAGGTTATGACCTTGATGTGAAACTGGAAAATGAGGAGCAAAACTTTACTTTCGCGTATCCAACCGGTCACTTGCTTTCCAAATGAAAGTCCAAATGGTGTCCGGTAGAGGAAGACGCTCCGGGACAACAACAAGGTCATACAGTTCAAGTTCAAACACGTCACTCTCGGATCTTCTATGCTTTCCCTTTCCATGCAATTTAAAATATGTTCATGTGCACGGAATTGCCTTTCTTTACTGAATAAACTTTTATTTTCAGTCAAATTTTTATTTTAAACTCCAAACCTTTCTATGACAATGTGAGAAACAACGTAATGTGACCGCTCAAAAAATGAGAAACCAACAATAACCCAGTAAGTTATGTGGAATAAGCTGCGAGATTGAACGAGATCTACGTGTCAATTTACCAGCAATATAAAGCCCGCCTCGGTAGCGTAGATGGTAGCATGGCTGCCTCACGTTCTAAAAGTTCCGAGTTCGAATCTTGGCCAGGGCGAGTTATGTGGATAAGTTTTTTTCCGGTTTTTTCCCTTATCCTTCAAGACGAATGTCGGGTAACTAAGCTCCATGGACCCCGGACTCATTTGAGCATCATTTCACCCATTTCATTCATCGTCCGATATGACAACGTTGGAGGACAAATCCCCCCCCCCCAAAAAAGCAAAATAAAGCTGTACCAATTGCTTTCCAGGTGAAGAGGACTTCATACATTATTTACAGGAAGTGCCATAAATACATTTCATTTTCACCCAAATATCTTGCATTATTTTCTTAATCAAAATCGTTAGAAGTATAACAGAATCGAGTTTGGGGTAGAAAATTTCTCAAAAATTCTCCTGTCGTATCTTACCGAGCAGGATCACGCAGGCGGTTTCGTCTGTAGCTCGCATTCGGAAGGCCCGCGTTCGATTCCCGTGGCCGACTTACCTGACCCACTGGTTTTTTCGGGGATTTTTCCGGGTCACTAGGCGAATGCTGCGTAGGTTAATTACATCCCCCACATTTCCTGCCCCTCATCTCTCATCTGATGGTCTCTTTCAGGGTAGAAGTGTCGGCAGGAGTCTCGGCGGTGCATGACAGGATGATATGCTCTGAGGAAAGCTACTTCCTCCTCCGGGAGGTCCCTTGCTGGTCTCCGCTCCTCTGCTGGGATCATTTCGGCATCCCCAGCCAGGGACCTTTGGGGCTCAGATCGCCTGACTGGAAGCATTAGGGCTCGGCTGCTTGGCTCGTTGCCGTCCCGCTGTAGGGGGGCGTGTTCGTTCTCGTGGCCTGTCGGGGGAAGTCTATCCAGGTAAACTGTAGGGATCCTGCCCTCTGTACTGTCGTGTCTCCTTGGGTCGGCCGCCCTCTATCTGCTTCACCTCATCCTTCCTCCTAGGGCTCTCCCACTTGGGGGCATAGGAACAATGGCCCAGCATGATGACCTATGTACCGAATCCCCTCTAATGAAATCCCAATCTCTGTCGTATCTTACTATATAAAAAATGTAGAACTCTTAAAGCATTCAACTTACGTATGATGAATTTTTGTGGAGTGAATTATTTCGTAGATATTGTTATTGTTTGAAAGTTTCCAATATTTAACTTCTCAAATTGGAAGTCTATTCGCTTTTTCTCCTAATCATATTTCAAAGCCATCACATATGCGACCACTTCTTAAATCTATTCTATTTTCCTATTCTTATTTTACCTATAACAAAACTGAAGTAGGCAGATCACCAATTGGCAAGTATAGTATGTAAGGGAACGAGTAGAGAAAGTCATTTGATTGCATTTTTTAACAGGCCTGCATGATAGGTCCAGATGGTTTGATTGCGGAAGCTGGACCAGCTTGCCATTGCATGCAGTAGATACATTACGCAATGAAGATCTCTAGCGCATCTGTTGGAACCGCCAGAACATGACCTCTTGGTTCAGAAGTTCCCAGAGAATTATTTAAGACAGAACTTCCTCTACTTGCTATTAATTATACTAATTATTCTCAAGAAAGCTTGCTTTTCTATCCACTGCATCAATCGAAATAAATATTCCCATACAATTGTTTAATTAGGCAATGCCGGAACCAAACAGACCAGTAATAAAATTCTCATGCTTTGCTGTTTATATTTGGCAAATTATCTGTAAGAAATCATGTAGGGGCCATTTTAAAATTAGACTAACATCGTGACTAAGACACCACAATACTGTCATCAGCCCTCCTACACCTGCCCCTGTAGCATAGCTGGTAGCTTGTCTCAGTTCAAGAGCTCCCGAGTTTGAATCTCTGTCAGCGTGAGTTATCTGGTTAAGGTTTTTTCCTTATCCTGAAAGATCAATGTCAGGTAACTAAGCTCTATGGGTCCTGGTCTCAGTTGAGCATGTCGCTCATTTTATTCATCGTCCAATATGACAAAGTTGCAGGACGTTAATTCAAAAAATAAAAACTACCATCACATCTTTCATTGCTGGAGAGGACTATGTTGCTACCATTGAACTTTGGCCAATTCGACACAGTAAATCAAATCAATCAAACGCTTAATTTCGATAATGTAATTATAAAATAGACCATACTTTGTAAATAGAGAAGGTATTGCATTTGATACCGAAATTAGGGATTCAGTAAATTAAATGTGAACATGGGGTATATTTGTTAAATGTAAAACAATTTTGTTTAGTAATTTACAATGAGGGAAAGCTATCATCGCTGGTGGTCCCAGGGTCGACATTTGAATAGGGTAAAGTGGCTTTTTAAGACCCTTCTTTAGTAACTGATGACAGAAATAAAAGACACAAAGGTTCACATGTGACAAAAGATGGACTTGAGATGGGGAGTTTGTGTGAATAATAGAATTGCTTGAAAGGAGTCTAACACAGCTGGACTGACTGTCCGGGTGGACAGACATGATCCCAGAAGGAACGTATTTGTTCCTGCGCAACTAACGAATTACATGTTATCGCGTAATATGCGGTTCATATACGATAACTCCAGACAGTAATATAGATTGGTTTCCCTTAGTCGGAAACTTCACGATTTATGTGATTATAAAAAGAGAAGCTGATGTTAAACGAGTGTTTAGCTTGGATTCCAGTGTTATCAGTGTCATCCTTACTCCTATATATCCACGAAAACTCTGAGATAAACCTCTTGCTCTAAACTCAGGCTAGACCGCACATCGCTTCAATTGGCACTAAGGTTTCCCTTAGAGCGGTGACACATTCCATCCAAAAATTCGTCAACGACATTTCAACTAGAGTGTATGTTTCTGCGTTTTAAAATATAGTATTCTGTGTTCAAGTTCACTGCCCTTCGGAAATGGGACATCAATCTCAAACCCAAATGACCTTTTACATGGAATATTTTCAACTCTATTTTTAAATAATGGCTCAAAATGTTGATTAAATTATCATTTTTATTAAATGTATTTTTATAAAAAAGTATTTACCTTTACCTTTCTGGGAATTGACTGCGAGTTCATTCCAAGGAGCATCATGTAACTAAATGATATCACGAAAACGTACAACTTTTTAAAAGGTGCATTTATTTTGAGTGGCGTTTATATAGTGTGGTACATTTCCTAGAAATCTTTTGTTTCAATTTGTTGCGTACTTCATTTTTGTAACCCTGCCAATTCTCAGTTTCTCGCGATTACATGGAAAGTGTGGAATTTTAAGACCAGCACACCAAGTGCAGTTCTTATTCCATCATCATGTACTTATATCTATAACTAGTAGCTAGAAAAATAAGCTTTTTGTAACATTAGTTTGCAAAAACGCTAATAAAAGACAGGTAGAGAAAGTCGTGTGACGTTTACCGAAATGACCTCAGTAAGCATTTTATTGTTGGTACATAGAAACATGAAGAACGCTAGTGCCATAGCCAAATATTTAATGGAAGCAAAGTGAAATTGCAAAGCCAGCATATAGTCCGTCACTAGGTGACTATGCTCCTTGGCTTGTACGTTTATCGAAATGTGTAATAAAAAGATTTCTGTAAAGATATACCTCGATTATAATCGAGGGAGAAAATAAAGCTTTCATACGCATAATTTACAGAAATTATATAAAAATATAGGATAGTGGCTAAAGAAAGTGCTGTGAATGTATCAATTTTGGACAGTTTTAGCATGTTGGTCCCGTTAAAGGAAATATATTGGAGGCCCAATAGAATAAACCATAAATTTCTGTTGTACACTAGAAACAGTTTCCTGTTGTAACTAGCTATTGTTAATGAGAGGAACTTGTAACATGTGATTTTTCTCGGTGAAAGGTGACGTTTCCTGTTTCGCACGGGAGATGCGCTACCAAATTAAGGTCGTAACTTGCAGTTGGCGAAACTTTTCGTTACTGCCAGAAATATTCACCTTTAAATGCACAGACTGCTGTATCAGTCCGTCTTCGTGGCCGAGTAAGTTGGTTCCATGGTAGCGTATGCAGCTCTTTCAGCAGGTATGGGTTTGATACCCATCGAACCGGCCACTCCGACCATGGGTTTCTCAGGCTCGGTAGCCTAATATTGGTGTAGCCCTCCTACCACAAATTTTCTCTTCCCATTTCTTTGATGTTTCAGGATTGTAGGACCAGGAAACGGCCATTGTTCTCCCCGTTCGTGTCTCAATGGACGGTGACTTGGTCTCAAGCAAATTTTGCCGGATTTAATATTGGTATCATGTTGGAATCCTTAGGGACCCTTCCATGCTAGTGCACATCATCGTTGGGATCTAGTTGATCTTTGGTTCTTACCTGTATCTCTGTAGGGGAAGGTTCCGACCCCCAGCACTCTTAGTACTTCTGACGTTACTGTAAGCACGTCGGGTCGAACGTTTGAACCACTCCCGAAGGAGTTCTTGGTGGGGTAATGGTTCCAGACACGATATATTGGGTGTACCTAAGCTTGGTTGGCATAGCCGCTCAGCAAGGTTTGGAAAACACCCCGAGAATCTCCAGCACTATCCTAGACTGCTAGTAGCTATGCTAGACCACGGGAGACATACTGTGCTTCTGTGGTCATAAGTCATGCAATGAAGGAGGGAAATATAAATGTTCAGGTAAATGCCCTACCGTAAAACCTCCTGGAGAATACGATAAATCTCTCCCTGGTTCAAGCAGATGGAACTCCGGCTCTTGGCAGTCCTCACCGTCTCTTCTATATCCCTTCCTCCAAGGGTTGTGTTGAAAATGCTACGCCTTCACGGTCAGCCTTTCTTAAACTCACTCTAAGTGCACGAGATTTAACTTGGCCCCTGGTTTTTAGAAAGAGAAAGAAATACGTACTCACGATCTCTTTCTAACCCTTCATCTTATGACCTGCCAGGCAGGGCAGATACATCAGTGGCGGATGATCCTTCGTCCTCCAAATTTGGTCCCTGCTTCCCTTCTTCATTGTCAGAAATTTCAAAATGTTCATGTTTAGAATTTGAATCTTAAATTATGAAGCTATCACTAATTTCATCTATTAAACCATCTTTCTCCCAATAAAATGGTTCAATCTTTTTAACATGTTCACAAGCTCCCCGCTGGATTTGTTCGGACACCTTACCTACTACATGAAAAATACTTTTTACGTCACTAAGGTTAAATGATATGTTTTCGGACATTTTTATCTGTACCAATATAAGTTATATAGCATTAAGGAACTGATATGGAGGTAACCGTATTACAGCGTGGTCGTTCTCTCAGCAATTTTCCTCCACGTCAGTTCTTTACAAATCTAAATATCATTATGACAGATATAGTTGTCTTTCTACATTTTAAGGCCTCATATTCATCTATAAAAAATTTATGGACATGGATCACAATTTCCCTACCATCTGATCTTATAACTTTTCCCTCTGGTTTATTTATCCAGATTTATGAACCCTATTTTACACAGTGGTATATTAGGGTTAGAGTTGATACATAAAAATACACAATTTTAACAAAAATATTTTAAACACTCGAAGGAAGAAAATATGTTATAATCTGATGCATATTAATTTAAACTATTTCAGATGTTTAAACACTGAGTTTATAAACATCATGAAGTACTTATACTGTTGGGGCTTTGTTAGCAAAGATGTGAGCAGAGCAGAAAATTCAGTTCCTAGAGAGTCTAGCTTGCATATTAACTCTTGTCTCTCTCCAGAAAATGGGACAACAGAAAAGGAGATGAACCACAGTTTGAAATTCTTCACCACACATGCACTCGGGGTTGGATGTTAAGTGAAAGCGTGATAAGTATTCACCAAATTTACCATTTTCACTTTGTTTCACATTTTCCTCTGTCATATACACTAGGGAAAAATAATGTTTTTGTTAAACTTCCATTTGGAGTTGTTAGCCATTGTTGGTTCCATTCTTCAAGAATATGTTGATGTATTATTCTCCTTAGAGTAGAAATAGGACAAAGAGTATGTCACAGGAAGATTGGATTCTGCAGCAATCAGCTCTCTCGTTACCTAAAATTCCACTGTGTCCTTTAAGCCATCCCATGCAAATATGTCCTGGATGGTTTTGAAGCAAGGTTCTGATTTCATGTGCTAATGAATTTAAATTGTATTTATCATTAATAGTGAGTAGAGCTGATTGCGAATCGCTGTTCCCATTAACAGTACACCATTTTATAGCTTCTTTAATTGCTAAGAGCTCCGACTGGAATACAGAACATTCAGGTGACAATTTAAACATGGAGTGAGTTAGTTCCGTTTGGTTTTCGTAAACAACAAAAGCACATCCTACTGCAGATATATTATCTCCAAATTGGTAACGCGAACCGTCTTGTCTATATGTAATAATCATGAAAATTACATATTTCCTTTATACAGGTTACAAAATTTGAACTTTTCCCTCTTTCCACGTCTCCTAGAACTAACAGACACTAGACATATTCCCAACACTATGTTTAAAATAATCACAAAATTCCCAAATTCTAAAAACATTTTTCACATTTCTAACACGTTAACAGCCGATACTTCACTTGCAACACCACTGATGCCTACTTGTTTTACCCTCCTGCCACAGCAGGTAATTAGGGAATACAATAGGGCTTTAAAAGGGACTGAACATTTCAAGGAAAGAAACCCAGCGCCCCTGCTAGACACAGATAGTGCAAAAAGTGATAAGTTACATCTCGTGCATTATATCACCGACAGGATGACCGAAGTCGTTGAACATGAACTCGTGCTCGTTGTCTACTGTTCAACTCTCACCAGGACTTTTCTCTCAGGCTGAGGTCATTTACACGTTTTTCTCAGTCCTCATAACTGGAAGATACCGAGGAAATACTCTTACGTTTTGGCTTAGAACGTTTCATTTACAAACCTACCTTCACAATCAACATGTTTCAATTCATGTATCAGTATTTATCGACTAGTCGTGTAATAGGGGGCCTGAACGGTACTACTAAGTGTTCGCCTCTCTCCAATGTTTTTTCTGCGACTTATTTATATGATACTTTCAAATCCGGTTATAAAACTGGCTTTACTGGGGTGCTAATAAAAATCAAAACTTGCTGAAAGGTTTTATACTACTACATCTTCCCCATCCTCGTTTAAATTCAATGGTCATATCGAGGACTTTCATTAGAGAAACTGAATACTCGTTGAACCTTGTTTTCGTTTTTCTCTTTTTCCACTTTGGTTTTCTTCATAGTCTCTGAAACACATTGACATAGTTCAGACACTCTGAAGGGTGTAAACGAAGAGATTCTCCACGTAGACGAAAATCTAGCCTCAGACCTTTGGCCTGAACACAATCTTATATCTCATCCTCGTGCTTAGAATATGATTGGAGCAATTACTCTTTCCCATGGTGGCCGATTAGTATACTAATAAAAGTTACAAAAATTGGAATTAAATATTTTATTATCAGAAGCACTCCCCTTTTGGAGAAATTAAGTAAAATACTACAGAGATTAATTTCTAAGCGGGAGTATGTCCTGTATTGCAGGTGAAAATAACAAGTTTCGCCATTAACATAAAAAGCCAACAAGGTAAATCTATTAACTCCTGCAACGTTGTGGCGTTTTGTTAGAACTTTTTTCGTGGTTTCTCTCAATCGCTAATATACCAGATTCGATATTCAGTACCATGGCCCAAACTTCCGCCTTAACTGTACCAGGGGGTGTCGTCAAGTTTTAATTATCACCCGGTAGTTTTCATGATAGAGTGATGAACATGTTTCAGTGTCATCATTGATCCCTCAGGACAATGTTGGTAGTTTCAGTGATTTGGGTCCTTTTTTTTTTTTTTTTTTTTTTTTTTTTTTTTTTTTTTTTTTTTTTTTTTTTTTTTTTTTTTTACAGTGAGTACCAGAGGTGACTGAGGTGTAGGATGTACAAAATTGAGGCTCGTAGTGTGATCAAGTTCCTGCATTTGAAGGACAAAACTGCCCGGGAAATCCATGACGAGATGACGCCTGTTTATGGAAATGATTGCCCATCGTATGACACTATTGCGAGGTGGAAAAGGAATTTTCAAACTGGTCACATGTCCCTGACAGATGAGCCAAGAGCTGGTAGACCGTCAGTTGTCACAGTGAAGAAAGTGGAGTGTTTAATACTGGAAGACAGACGAGCAGCGATCCAAATGATCATGAATGAGACACATCTTAGTTATGGTAGTGTGTGGACGAACTACACATGTCTAAGGCGTCTGCACGGTGGGTTCCACGTTTGTTAACCCCTTACCAAAACCAAACACGACGTGACCTTTTAAGACAGATGTTGTTGATGTTGGAACAAGACGAAGATTTTTTATCGCCTGGTAACCATGGATCTATCAGTATCATCCAGAGACCAAAACCATGAGCATGGAATGGAAACATGCCCATTCCCCCCCCCCCCCCCCCCGAAAAGGCAAAGGTGCAAAAGGCAGCTGGGAAGGTCATGCTTTCAGTTTTCTGGGACTGTCGTGGAGTCATCCTTACAGATTATCTTGTCAAGGGTCAAACCATCACTGGCAGATACTGCTGCAATCTTCTGGACAAGTTACGAGCAGCTCTGATTAAGAAACGACGCGGTATGCTCTCCAAAGTTGTTCGTCTTCTGTCTGACAATGCACCAGCTCATTCATCTCAAGTTGTAGTTGACAAAACAAGTGACTGGCTTACAGCATCCGCCTTATTCGCCCGATCTCGCACCAAGTGACTTTCTTCACGGAAATGAAGAATCCGTTACGTGGTCACCGATTTGACAGCACAAATGACTGTCATTAATCAAGTGGAAGAGTGGTTTAAAGCGAATTCTGTAGACTTCTACAATCAAGGTATTCGGAACGTCAAGAAACGCTGGGAAAAATGGTTAAATCTGGATGATGACTACGTAGAGAAGAACTAACGAGTAAATATCAGCAAACTGTCATTTTTAAAGGGTGATAACTAAAACTTTACGACACCCGCTCGTAAAATAGTAAAGATGAAAAATGGATGTGCCTACCTCTGTAGCATCATTATAGCGTGACTGCCTAACAAGGTTCCAAGTTTGTCTCGGCCAGGGCGAGTGATGTGGATGAGGTTTCTCCTGGGTTCTCATATCCTGAGACATGCCTGATTAACTCTAAGCCTTATAGATGCCGGTTTCATTTGAACATCACTTAATCTATTTCATTTGTATCGTTATGACTTAATCGTTTAAAGGACGCCAAAAGCTAAAAAAGATGACTAGGCGAATGCGCTGCCATCCGTCCTCTTTTGATGTAAAATGCTATCTGCCCGGCACAGATGTTACCTAGCACTAAGGTATCTGGACACATGACGAAGCAAGATGGTATGGTATAGGACCGAGATGTCACGAGGTATCTCCTCACAAATCCGTTCAATATGACCACATGGTTAAAGCGACGTAATGAGTTGATATTTATACAGCAGCGAAAATTAGTAGAAATATTTCGGTTACATGCGCTGGTGTATGATAATTTCTGAATCATTTCAACAATGCTTATTAATTTATTTTGCATCCGAAAGACCTGCTCTTCACGATGGACACCGGCTATGAGAGAGTTAATTTGACTAATAAATGGCCAAAAGAAGTAAACGTGATTTCCAAGCTGTGGGTATTGGCTTAAAACAGGTTAGAAACAAAAGAACATTTGGGAAGACGCGATTGAAAATGTCAAAGTAACAAGTTATTCTTAGTTCCCAGAAAGCAAAATGCAATTGTTCCTACCTTTGCCAATTTGAATCAGAGGAAATTAAAAATACTGTCGAAGACATTTGAATTTTGCAGTCCAATAGGACAGTAATGTATAGTACATTCTTATTGCCTTTATTTCCGATGTAAACATTTTTGCACATTATATTAAAATTGCAGATACAAAAAAAGTCTAATGCATTACATTCACATGCACTTTTTGCCCATTCTTTAATAACTTATTACAATACATAGTACCTTTACCTCATGCTAATCAAGATAAAACCCTTGTAGAAATTTATAACATATTTCCTAATAAGTAAATTGAGAATAGGCTACAGTAGGATTAAGCGAGGATAAGATTGATGACCCTGATAGTTTTGACACCCACTTCTTTGCATTAAAGTGAGAAAAAAAAGCAACCGAATAGGGATTTTTGTAGAAAAAAAATGAAAGTTCAAACCAGTAATGTATGCATAGAAAATGTTAATTCATTCCTATCTCTACAAAAGAGTAAGAATGTTCATAATTTGTACTTTTAATTTGTTCTACATAGTAAGATTGTCTCTTAGGGTTTGTCAGTTGTCATTCAGAATAACGGTTTTCATATTGTGACTATGGTTTCATAGGTTTAAACGTTTTGTTCCGTTTATTGCAGTAGAAAGACGTTTTGTACTCCCCTAGCAGCTGTAAAACTGACGCAATATAAAAACAACAGTCTTCAAGGTCTCTTGTTGCTACACCACACGTAAACAAACGGAAGAAATTACTGCGGTACACTCTATTACTGCACAGCTGCACACACAATTACCAACTCACTAGCAACTGACTAGCAACTAATACTGCCGGCTTTTATACCTCCAGTCTTTTTCTATAAAGCTACCGATCGTTCGATAACAATCACGATGGCAACAGGAAATTCCAGACTATCTCTCTCTACGCAAGCGTTCAGCGCTCGCCCACGCGTGACCAGCACTGGCTTCTCGCAAATCCAACGAAATAATGCTGTCGGTGACAATACACTATACCCAGAAACTTTATGGTATATATTTCATTTGCCATAAAATAACTTTAAAATGTCATTTCCATCAAAGTCATTAATAAGCATTTTAGACAATATGTTCGAAACTTATTTATCAAGTGACGAACAGTTTCGGTTGGAGGTTATTTTTTTTAAAAATATCTTGTTACATCCTAGGAAGGTGCTGAATCTAAAATGCAATGTATGGTATTTAATCAACGTTTGTTTTCGAATTAATGTTCACAGAAATATATACCCTATACAGGCGCGTCCACGTACTTTTTCTACAAATTCTTATTTTAATTCAAGGTACCTCAAAACATTTCTAATGAAATTTCGTGTAAATGAGTGGAATATAATGCCTATTCTACTTATTACGACGAAGTAGTGAAAATAATATACGGTATTTATGCGACAAACTTGGAGGAATGTCAGTTAACCTTTTTATAAATGCTAGGATGTTACTCTAGTAGTGCACTGCGACAACTTGAATGGAAGACTGTGCGAGAGAAGGAAGCCATGGTCTTGGACAAGTGATGGATGTGGAAGACCTAAGAGGATGCCTTGGGAGCAAGTCTAACCGCAGCAAACAGGGATTAAGCTGGGCCAGGCGTCTCTGTAAGCTGGATTTAGAAATGACGATACTCAACAGAACACCAACAAGCTAACAGCGTACACTTTCCTAAGAGACTTCCCTGGATTATGCTGGAAACCCCAATTCCCACGAATTTTCATTACTTTTACTGTCTCTCCTCGCATCTGGGATCAAATGCAGCGACTCCAAGAACAATTTAAATTAACTATTTTTACACTAGTTGAAATACTGTTGCCGTGGTTTCACGGTTTATTTCTGGAAGAGTTAGCCTTAGTTTCCACTTTCCCGATAACCTTGCATTTCTTTGGAGGCATTTAAAAATATTACACAAGACACTTGACTCAGAACACTATAAAGACAATACAATATACAAATACTGAGAAAATATTACCAACAAATGCAATCGAATAACCACAAATAGTACACAATGTTTCTTTTTAACACAGTTGAATGACTTCCACGGTGTCGTATTCAGGCTACCTAATCGCCTTTTACAGAGAAGCAATAACAGCAGTTAATATAACCTTGTATATTCTTAGTAACCAACATAAAACTACTAAAAAATCAAAGTTAAAGCAAAAAGACCAAATTTGATTCTGTTATTTCTCCATGATCAATGTCAGAATATCAACGAATGATATGAACTAGCCATTCCTTTGTTTTGTGAGGCTGTGAAAACTTAAGTAATTATTCTATGTTCACAATATTTGAGCTAATCCAATTATTCTGACAAATATAGTTTTGCTAGATTTCATAGGCATTACATGCAATTGAATAACTTGAGGACAGATTACAATTTCGAATCCTAAGCTAGAATGTAATTTTTGCTCTTAGTGTCAAAGATTTTCTTGGGTAAATTTCGCCAAAATCGGCGTAACGGTATAAAAGCCTATAACTTATAACACACACACGCGCGCGCGCACACGCACACACACACACACACACACACACACACACTGAGAAATGCTTCTACAGTTATTCTTGCAGAAGTTTATTTTTCTATTTTCTTTTAGTTAAGGTAGCTTTAAAAAAAACAAACATAAGGCGGGGCTAGGCGAGGCTTTTCTATCGATACTATCCAATGCGTCAATTAGACATTTTTGAAAGTACAAGTTTTGCTCAGAGTCGAGAATTAATGTTCCAAGCTTGTCACGTGAGTGCTCATTCTGTGACGAACATTCTTATAGAAGATAATTTACCAAATTAGGAGAAGTTTTTATATTTAGATCTCCAGGAAAACATCGAGCCGCTAAAAAACGTGCTACCAAATTAAACAATTTTCAAAAGTGTGTTTTACGTAGAACAATTTATGATTTATATGACAAGTGTGAATATCCAACTGCCAAAACGCTGACCAAATAGAATATACGGATTCTGTATCTTCTATGTATAATATTCTAAAATCTCTTGGGTTCGAATATAGGAGAACAAATGATGGTCGCAAATTTCTGCTTGAAAGAAGCGATATTGTTGCTGCAAGACTAAACTTTCTGTGAACAATGCACAACATTAGTACATGAGATTCATGATGTAAAAATGCTTCATAAATACACATTCATATCTTCTGTATTTATTAAGTATTTTAATGAAACATAAATTGGTTTAAAGTCCATTACAGACAGTATACAAATATGACATTAAAATAGAAACTATATTCACAAATCGTTGAAACGTCACTATTTTGTTTCACTGTAGCAAACACCTTCTTTCGTAGAACACATCTAATTTGAGTCATTTTGTGTTGTGTACATATGAACGATAGCTACGTAAGCGAACTGTTCTCCAGTTCAAGGTTTTAAGGTTCAGATTATGTGATAATCATTGTATATGTTCTGACACACATGCTGATACATTAAATGAACTTCTCTGTCAGTATCTGTATCACTGTACATCTCAGCATCTGTATGATACTTGCTAGGTTGAGACAAAGACAGATATATCTTCCATCTCTGTCGCCCGCTAGCCGTGGAACTGGCAACACCAAGAGAGTAGGCGTATTGGCTCAATTCATGTTCATTCTTATTTTGTAGCTACTCTACTGGGATAAAGCTTAGCAGAAATAATTTGATTCCGTGGGGGGGGGGGTGGCGGGGAGCTGACCTCGACAGAGGTACCTCCGTGACGTAACACTGCCTCATTATTCAAAGAAATACGTATTTTAAATTGTTTGTAAACTCCTCGATTACATCGTGAACGCAGTCATACTTATTGTTTAAGGTGCTTCTGGGCTATCTTTCTAGGCTCTAGTGATAACTGGAAGGCAACAGAATACCTTACGTTTGTGATAGCTAATAACTATCACAGTTTATCGTTGGTAGTACATGTGAATCCTAAGTGCCAATATTATCATATACCTAACACCATGTATGGTATATTAAGAGGGAGAAATAAGTGCTGATACTTTACTCTGTAATAGTAGAAAATCATGTTTTGCTGTAGCATATTCATCATTCATTTTCCCCATCTTTCATACCTTAAATTAGCCATTGTTTTATAATGTCATTTGTACAGTCAGCAGTCCAGTACTGAATGGAAAAGAAGTGTCTAGGAGTTCAAGGTCTTTCACTTTATTTCAGCAAAGCAAATTCTTTACTAAATAGCCAATAGTTTAATTACAAGAGTTTGGGAAAATATAATACATGGAAAGGCATATTCCTAATCTATAAATAAGCCCACCTCGGTAGCGTAGATGTTAGCATGTCTGCCTCACGTTCAAGAGGTCCTGAGTTCGAATCTCGGTCAGGGTGAGTTACCTGGATAAGGTTTTTCCGTGGTTTTCCCTTATCCTGAAAGACGAATGTCGGGTAACTAAGCTCCATGGACCCCGGAAACATTTGAGCATCATTTCACCAATTTCATGCACCGTCCGATATGACTTAACGTTGGAGGACGTAAATTACAAAAAATCTACAATAAATATAGAACAAAATACGTGCAAAGGTTAACAGCGTTAGAAAGTGAATAGGGAAATCTACATAAAAAAATGAATAAGGATATTAAATTACAAATGCTTTTTTTTCTTTAGATTATGTTTGATGTGAAAATTATTGGCCATAAAAGATGTGATAGATTTTGTTCAAGGGTGTGAGATTTATTAGACTAAGTTAATTTATTTAGCTCCTCGGTAATATACTTGTAACAGCTACGTAATTCGAAATTTGAACATGTTTAAGAAAAACGTCAACGATAGTGTACCAACAGTGCATTCATGCTTCTGTTGCCTATCGTTTAATTACTCTTTTCGTTGAAGATGCAAAAGGCGTGCTGGAGGCCGAAGTGACAGTCAAATGTTAGAAAATGCTTCGTTATATGCCGCTTCGGCCTTCCAACCTCTTGCCGCAACATCCCCAAAAACAAGGGAACTGCGACATTCAAAATTACAAAAGTATTGTGTTTTGGAAACACGATTGTCTGCTTTTCGATCGCGTACCCTTACATCTGTTCTGTTAGCTCAACTGATGTCTCTAAAATTAGGCGAGGATATTCAATTGTTTAGAAATTGTCCTTATTTGTATAATCTATACTTTATTTAAAAATGGAATACGTTATTTCACAACAGAAATATTACTTACGGCTTCACATTGGGTTTTTACTTATAGAGGCTCTTACCACTATAGTTCTTAGCAATTCATTGGACGTGAAAGTCCACGAAACTTCATTCAGGGGCCTATAATAGGCTTGAGGTTCTTTTAAATACCACAAATGTGGTAGTTAAACACGGGACCAAGAAACCACCGACTTTACTTTACTTCCGAAGGAAACTTAAGAATTACGCACTAAAGGCTTACAGAGCCATGTGAAAATTACTAAAAATGTCTAATGCTCAGTGCACTGAACTGCCCACCATATTCTATGTTTATTTATTATTTTCTTACGCTGTGTAAGTTTGAATGTCGAAGGAGGTTACAGAAAGGCCGTTAAGAGAGGTCAAATTAGCTCCCAGGTAAGAGCTTGTCCCATTTAACTTCAATATAGTTTCAATACGCAAAGATACAACTGATTAACCTGGGTACATCGCAACATTTATACTCTTTCAACTTCTTTGGGCTTAGTTAAATTTTAATGTGCAATTCTTTCACATAGAACTCTCACATCAACAGGGTAGTAGAAACACTAGACACAAAAGGGTTTCCACGTATACACAACCACCAAACTGTTGTAGAAATATGTATGTCTCAATAGGGGCGTATATAGCCTTTAAAGCAATATAGACGAATTTAATAAAGAATATAAACATGAATACTGCCTTAATTAATGGTTCTAATAAAGATTTCATAAATAAAAAAATTGAAAAATTCAAATATCAAAAAACTTAATGATATTTCTACTCTTATACAAGTAAAAGACGATTATAATTTTTAAAAAATTACCTACTATCCTTGATTTAATAAATATTCAATTTTTTAAAGAGTTTGATATAACTTTAGTTCCTCAAAATAAATACCGTATTAAAATTTATTGCATTTCTCTCAAAAAGATGAAATTCCTAATAAAAATTCTGGTCTTTATAAGTTTAATTGTTTCGATTGTGATAAAGTTTATATTGGAAAGACAAAACATAATTTAGAAACCAGAGCGAAAGAACATTTTCGTAACATTAAGTATAAACTGATAAATCGGCCATAGCAGATAATTTTTGACCATTTAATCACGAAATAAATCCTGAAGTTAAATTATTAAGACAATTAAATGGTCCGAAAGATTTAATGGTTTGGGAAAGGGTATATTTTAAAAAACAAACATCGCGTAATAAATTTTGAAATACCAGCAGTCGATTGTGTTTTTAAATTTTACTTTCAGATTTTGGTAATACTAATAACATAACATACTAACATAAACCTGAAAATTGTATGAAAATCTGGGAAAATGAAAAAACTGAATGTTTTATTTTTTACTGTATTATACTCAATTTTCTTTGTCACCTTTAATTTACCAATGCGGAGATATCACTCTGTGGAGCCTTTGAAACTCTCTGAAAACTACCTTCCTATTTTACACGTTTTCCTCAAAACATTTTTCACTATTTATTATTTAAAACACTCCACCTATCAACATATTTTAGTGGTTAACTTCTGATTTTAGGCAAAACTTTATAAATGATTACTTTTGAAATATTACATTTTATTCAGTATCTTCATTTTTAAACCTTTTCAAATATTTTCATTAAATATCTTTTCGCAAAATTTAAAAGATGCCAAAATGCAAAAGTCATATGTTCCGTTTATGGCATAGCTTCCATTTGAATTTTAAGTCTCAAATGTTGGGTTCCTTACTGAGGCATAGGACATTTTAAATAACACAAATTAATTAAATCCAGAGCAAGAGCAATGTCTGAAACGGAGGCAAATACAGGATTGAAAATTTGTTTGCGATTACGAGTGCTGCGATTTAACTTTGAGATCGCTCAAATGCCTTAATGGACAATAAAATCCGCATTGGAACACATCAAATTGTGTATCCGTTTCTCTAAGAAATTTAACAGCACCCACACATGGTCCAGGGGTAAAACGGCAGAAAGTGAGACAGATTAAATGTGCAGAACGTTCACTATAAAGTGTAATCCCAAATAAAATTTCTAAATCGTCACAAAACTTAGCTCTCCACTTGTGTCCCATTAATTCAGGGAGCGGCTACACGAATTGAGAATACAAGTCTTGACAAAGAACTTACCAAAGCTGTTTCAAGAGAATACACAGGAGAAGGTCTGGAACACTAGTCCCTACGCTAGACCTTTACACTGCCCAGCTTAGCTCTGTAAGCGACGGAGACGCCACCTGCCTAGTCGAATATGTGACAACGGTAACAAGTTGAATGTCGTGCATGTTGTTTAATTTATTCTAATACAGTATTATTGACATTTAAACTTGTTTGATGAGCCAAAATTGAATTTAATTAGAGAACATTTCTGGGCTGTTTACGATTTTAAACCTCACTAATGTCAAAGAACATAGAGCCAACTTACGGGAGACGACCATCTTGGCAAATTGCAACACTTACTGAGCATGGAGAGTTAAGGAGGCTTTGGCCATTTCCTCCGAGAGGAGCACGCTTAATCGTGATGCTGGATTTTAGTTCAGCTCCTCTTGGAAACCGGCCTTAAAATGGAAATACGTCGACTTAAGAAGCACAGATATACAGCTTGATAATCAAGTTAAGTAGTTACGTTTCTTTGACCCAATTAATTTTCTATACTCACGCCATCTTCTGACCTGGCATTTAATTTACTGAAAACAGTCTTTTGTTCAGTAATGCGAATTTTGATAGTGTTTTGTCTTTGTTTATAGTTGTGTTATATCCAGTGATATATTTGTGGTTATAACATTTATTAAAATATCCTGACGATGGGAGAGATATACACTCCCAAGACGTCGATTTCTAATCGTCTTTTCACCTGGCTTGCTTCTCGAGAACAACTCGAACTTACTTAACCAAGTATTCGCTTTTAAGATATTCTGTCCATAGTCACACCGACCATTTGCTTTAAAGAGCTTTTTTTTATTCAAGGCTCCTCAAAAAGTGTATTTGCCGAAAAATCTCGGTAATGAATTTTTGGGGCAAATACAATAACCTCCTACACATATGTAGACAACCATGGGAATATAATAGATCAGAGCTTTTTATTTATTTAATTATTTATTTATTTACCTTGCCCACCTCTGTGGCGAAGTGGTAGCGTGTGTACCTCATGTTCGGCAGATCCGGTGTTTGAATCTCAGTCAGGGTAAGTTATCTCCATAATTTTATCTGGAGTTTTTTCTTGTCCTCAAAGTCAAATGTCGGGTAACTAAGCTCTATGGACCGTGGGCTCATTTGAACATCATTTCAACCATTCATTCCATATGAATTACGTTCGAAGAAAATAATTAGAAAAAAAAACAGCTTTTCTTGTTTTTTAAATGATCAACGACTGCATCGTCCACCTCGGTAGCGTGTCTGCCTCACGTTCAAGAGGTCCCAAGTTCGAATCTCGGTTAGGGTGTTACCTGGATAATTTTTCCGGGGTTTTCCCTTATCCTAAAAACAAATGTCTGGTAATTCTAAGCTCTATGGACCCTGGGCTCAGTTGAGCATCAACCATTCCATTCATCATCCGATATGACTGCTTAACGTTTGAGGACGTAAAATTTAAAAAAAAAAAAAAAAAAAAAAAAAAAAAACTACATCTAAACTGAAATTAGAATTCTGTCACGCGAGCAAGTAAGGAGAAATTGGTAAATCAAGGAACTAAAATCAGACCGGCAATGAACAAGTATGTCAAACTAAAGGTTAGCTCCTAGCTGGAGTACATGTCCTTGTTCTGTTTGTGTACAATTTATAACTTAGGTTCACAAAACATGTCGACCGGAACTCAAGCAACAGGTTATACGTTTGACAGGTATGCGAGTGGGAACATCTGCCGACCGGTTTGCACTTGTGTAGAAAATTAACAAGGGTTTTCTCTTTATTATCTAGACACCATTGCTTGCAGATAATTATTAGGTTTAAGGGACACGCCACGTCATGATTGCCAAATGATTGTTATGATGTGATGCTTTTCTATCAACTATAACAGCTGTTTCAATTGTCTTATAATGGAAGTTATTGTAAAGCGGTTTTTGCCCGAACGTGTATCACTACGGGTTCCTCTTGTATTTACACAGAGATGGTTTAGAACTCCCAACACACGAGTTGGTTTCCTAGGAAACCCATGTCTATCCACACAAATTGGTGACTAATAACACACAATATACATTAGAATGGGAAGTGAGATACACCCTTCATGTTTCTTTATGTGTATTTATAATCCAGATCTACTTCAAGTTTATCTCTATGTACTGAATGTTTACTATCGTCCATATTATTATTATTATTATTATTATTATTATTATTATTATTATTATTATTATTATTATTATTATTATTATTATTATTATTATTATTATTATTATTATTATTATTATTATTATTATTATTATTATTATTATTATTATTATTATTATTATTATTATTATTATTATTATTATTATTGTTATTATTATGGGCGACAGCCGTTAGAGGGCCAAGGCCTATCAACCCAACTGCCGGCCTCACGCCCACTTACGCACGGCAGAGGTGGGCGATCATCCAACCGATACGGGGAGGAGATGTGGTCAGCATCTCGGCATCCCCCAGCCGGAATGTTGGTTTTCGTGACCAGGACCGCTTACCTATCATAAGTTCCTCACTTTCCTCACGATGCTGAGTGGGCACCGGTCCTATACCCGGGACCTAAAATCCCCACCACATGGGTGGGATCGAACCCGGGCCGCTTTCCATGGCCAGCGACCAAGGCATTGTTACTCTGCTGGGAATCGAACACGAGACTGCTCCCACAGCAGACAGCTGAGTTTAATCTATTTATGTTCCCCATAATGGCTCAGGCGGTAGCGCATTAGATTCCCGTTGGACCGGTCATTGACATTTCTTTCATTGTACCTTTCTGTGTCTTTTTTTTTTTTCTCTGGTCTCTTTCAGTCTTTCATTATTTTTCTTTCTTACCTTTCCTTCTTTCTCTTTTGTTTATTCCTTTCTATCATTCTTTCTTCCTTTCTTCCATTTTTTATTTCTTGCTTTTTCTTTCCTTCTTTCTTTCTTTCTTTCCTCGTGGAACCGATTGTACAAACTATGACTAACTTATAAATAAATGCGCATCGCGGTGAAGCAGGCAATCTAACTTCGAGGTATAAATTAGGGCAGAGATGCGTGCACACCGTACGTATATCTGATTGTGTAACAGAGGTTTGGTTGTCCGTCAAGCGAGTGCTGACACGGAGAAACGCCCCTGCTTGTACCGAGCGTGTGTTGCCAGGATCCGGAGGTCATAACCAGCGCAGTGACCTTACTCAATTGTCTTCGTGCAGGCAAGTAGAAAATGTGCAAACACTACACCGTTTAGCATAATTGTACAACAATGTAAGTAATAACACACTGCTAACTGAAGAAAGTGAAAAGAGAAAATTAGGCTTAGCAGATGTGTGGGTGCCGTCCGGAGCAGCCAACTTCCGGGCCTCTGTGTGGGAAAATAATACAATTTTATGTTTTACTTAGACCGTGTTCATGAAAACAGCTTCAGTTGTGTCAACAGAACGAGAGATTATTTAAGTTAATTGATGGAAAGTTATCGTTTCTTCACACTAGCAGTATATATGCTAAGGTTTTGGATACATAGAGTCAAATTACAAAATTCAATGCCATGGCTAGGATTTGAAACACGGATCCCCTGGTTTCTGTCCAGTCTCTGATGCGAGAGCCCTTAGTGGTTTACCGGGAAAATATATGAGTCAATTGAAATTTAATGTCACAACGGCACGTTCGCCATGGTAGCTTAATGAGTAAGCGAGACTGGACGGAAACCAAGAGATCCATGTTTCAAATCCCGTCCATAGCATTGAATATTTCTGTTTGACTCTATCTATCCAGAACGAAGGATTACAACAGTTCGGATTTTTATTACTTAAAAATATTGCAATAATTACAAAATACCAAAAACTTATTGAAAATTATAATTCAATTTAAACTTGGATATAATTGCAATTCAAGTAGAAACATTTGGCATCAGGATAATCAGTGGAGAATTTATAAAATTAATTTTAAAACATCTGACGTGTTACACTACGTTTATTACAGAAATGAGAAAGTATTCTTAAGAGAGCTTATATTTCTCTTTACTTCACTTTAATTTATATAAACAATATTTCGTTATAGGTACAAAGGGAACAGTGACAGTTAAACGTTTAAGAACTGGACGCTATATAATGAAACCCGTAGATAATAAGGCTCTAGCGAGCCAGAGTCTACCAACCCGACAGCTAGCCTCAGCCTCGCATACGTAAGGCAGAGCTGGGCGATCATCCAACCATTACGGGGAGATGTGGTCAGCATCTCAGCACCCGCAGCCGGAAAGTTTGCTTTCTAGACTAGGGTTCGCCATCTAGCGTAGCTCCTCAATTTCCTGACGAAGCTGAGTGGCCACCGGTCCTACTCCCGGGACTTAAAATCCATACCCCGCAGGGGTGGGATCGATTCTTACATTCCGTGGCAGGGAACCAAAGCACAACTTTCTAGCCCACTACGTAAGGGCGCAGGACAAACTGAACACTATGTACTAGCCTTAAAATTACATACTTTTTCCATGTAATTACGAAAAACAACAATATGGCGACTTAAGTTTTAAAAACTGGAGAGGTGTTGAACAAATGGAACTATTAATAACGGATATCCTAGAAGTAGCTGCTGTCACAGAAAGATTACCTACTTGAGATAAATTGAGTTTTAAGGAGCTGTACTTTATAGCGCCGTTTCATCTCTTGCTAATTAACCAGTTATGTACATACCTGGGTACACAATTCCTTTCAAATGAAGACTTCATAGGAAATTCCCAGAAAATTCAGGTGCATGAAAAGAGCAGACAATTTTGGTTATGTGAGGAACTTTACCAGCATTCGTATAGCGATTCGAGGAAACTGAAGAAACCCATGGGTCAGAAAGTTTCAAATCCAGAATCGGATGTTTCAGGAGTTGCTCGTTTCTATAATAGCTACAAAATAAGACTGAAGATCGGTTGAGCCAGTGCGGTTATCGTACTGTTTTGTTGTTGCCAGTTCCACGGCTAGCGAGCGACTGAGATGGAAGATATAATCTGTCTTTGTCTCAACCTAGCAAGTATCATACAGATGCTGAGATGTACAGTGATACAGATACTGACAGAGAAGTTTAGTATGTGAGAGAATATACAATGATTATTGCATAATCTGAACCTTAAAACCTTGAACTGGAGAACAGTTCGCTTACGTAGCTATCGTTCATATGTACACAAAACAAAATGATTCAAATTAGATGTGTTCTACGAAATAAGGTGTTTGCTACAGTAAAACAAAGTAGTGACACTTCAACGATTTGTGAATATGGTTTCTATTTTAATGATGTCACATTTGTATAATGTCTGTAATGAACCAGAGTCTCATGTACTAATGTTGTGCATTGTGTCCAGAAATTTTAGTCTTCCAGGAACAATATCGCTTCTTTCAAGTAGAAATTTGCGACTATCATTTGTTCTCCTATATTTGAACCCAAGAGATTTCAGAATATTATGCATAGAAGGTACAGAATCCGTATATTCTATTTGGTCAGTCTTTTGTCAGTTGAATATTCTCCCTGGTCATATAAATCATAAATTGTTCTACGTAAAACACACTTTTGAAAATTGTCTAAGTTGGTAGCACGTTTTTTAGCTGCTTGATGTTTCCCTGGAGATTTAAATATGAAAACTTCTAATTTGGTAAACTGTTTGTCTTCTTTAACAATGTTCGTCACAGAATGAGCACTCACGTGACAAGATTGTAACATTAATTCTCGACTCTGAGCGAAATTTGTACTTTTGAAAATGTCTTTAATTGACAACTGTTTGAAAAAGGAATACACATTAACAAGAATATTTGTAGCCTGCTTATGTAAAATCTTATGAGTTGTTTCGCAGTTACTACTAGACGCACCAGTACTAGACTTGCTAAGCGATATATTTACTAACTTTGAAAACCACGTGTACACTCTTAAAAGATCATCACTTTACTGAATGTGACTACAGCATAACACGCTGCATTGACAGTTGATGATTCTTTTGTTTCTAGTCAGGTATCTTATGTTTCTATATCTCCGTAACCAGATGTGCTACAAACATGGGGTATGGACAGTAATCCTCAGAAAAAATAGCTCTGTAACATTGGGAAAAACAAAATAATTCTGTAATTAGTATATTTAGAGTGCGCAAAGAAATTAACCGTATGGTTCGGCAAAGCGAGGCAGTATACGTGCTTAACTGTACAACGTTGCACGCACCGCATTGGCTAGTAGCGATAGATCAGCCACGCCTAGCCCCGTCTTACGTTCATTCATATTTTGTAACTACCTTAGTAAGGCAAGTGTTAGTCACTACCACTTGAAAGTCAGAAAAAGAGCATGGAACTACCCTACCTGTCAGATGATAATGCCTGGTTTAGGTAATGAAGATGATACATAAATGCTTTTTAAAATGTCAGAGAAGAAATCAGTGATGGAGTGATGTAGACGCCTGCATTAATGAGTATAAATTAGAAATGTTATCCAAGGTAAACCTGTAAAGTGCTTTTAGAAAGGAGAAGACGTTCTGTTCTCATGAATCTGAAAAAGTAAGGATCAGGGTGTGTGATTACAAAACGAATGTCTCGTGAGTTGAGTCACATTACCTGGTCATTTTGCGCATTTGTTGGGAATATCAAGGTAAAGTACATCATTACTTTCTCTAGTTGTGTCGAGTAAATATCAAACTTGCTATTTAATTTCACAATATTCTTTAGGTATCTGTTGACATCATATGTCCCTACTTCTTCTCTACATATAATGTACGATGTTTATATAATCTGTCTCAAATTAGAACGATCCCGCCTGTATAAGCATCCATGAACTTTTCTCCTCACCAATCAGCAGCATAATAGCGCTCCGTCAGGGTATGTCTGTCTGACCATTTTCGCCTCCCATATGTTCACAACAGAGGAACCAGAGACCAAACACTAGCTGAAAAATACGACACTACAACGTTAGCTTTTTAAACCCTAGTAAGCAATGCATTATTTAATTTTGTTAGTGAAATTATTGTGCAACGATTTACTTATAGTGAGTCCTCTCATTTAGTCCTTATAATTGTAATTGTAGAGTCCCGACTATTCTAAATAATGGATGAAAACTCTCCTATATATTAAAAATATGTATAACATCGCATGAACATATGACTTCATTAACCTCCACCCAACAGTCTTCCATATTTTGGGAATGCTGCATAGAGTATAAGCAGGCGGTGGAACATTCTTCTACCACAATGATGAAATCATCTGTTTTGGAAAATTATAGCACGTTACACTTTAAGCTGTCTTTCTGTTCCCTTACTTATTTAATTTTCATATAATGCAGCAACCATTAACACACACATACACACACACACACACACACACACACACACACACACACACACACACACACACACACACACACACACACACCGTTATAAAATTCTACACTCCCACGTCATCAAGATAACCACTTGGGAAAAGGCATACAAAACAATCCGCCATCATTAAGAAAAATAATCTCAGAATGTAAAGTATCGGTTTACTGGTTTGGAATGCCAGCAGTATTTCCTGCTTGAACAATTATTTACAACATTAGTATAAAGAAAATAAATCAAAACCTTCTTACATAAAGGTTCTTAGAAGGTTTTGGCATCCAAAAATTATTGAACTGTAAAACAGGATTAATTTTCGTTTTCTAAACTCAGTTTTCTGTTTGTTGGTATTATGTCATGGCTACCTACATTTTTTTTATTATTTTCCTGGCGCGACAGTCCTAAGAGGACCAAGGCCCACCAAACCGACTGCCGGCATCAACGCCCACTTACGCACGGCAGAGGTGGGTGATCATCCAACCGATACGGGAAGGAGATGTGGTCAGCATCTCAACATCCCCCAGCCGAAATGTTGGTTTTCGTGACCAGGGCCGCTTAGCTATCGTCAGCTTCTCACTTTCCTCATGATGCTGAGTGGTCACCGGTCCTATACGCGGGACTTAAAATCCCCACCCTATGGGTGCAAAAATCAACGTGCAGTTGATTTGCTATTACAGTTCCGATTTATAAAGGGGGTAATAAAACAGAAATAAATAATTATCGGCCAGTTAGTCTAACTTCAATAGTATGTAAATTAATGGAGCACTTAATTGCAGAATATATACGAGAGGAGTTAGAAAATAAAAAGTGGTTTAATGAAGCGCAACATGGATTTAGACCTGGGTATTCGTGCGAAAGTCAAATTACTTCATTATTTCAAGATTTGGCAGATGAGGTAGATGCAGGGGGAATAACTGATGCAGTGGTAATTGACTTTTCTAAAGCTTTTGATGTAGTGCCACATAGTTTACTTATTTGTAAGCTAGCTAATACAGGAATTGACAAGCGCGTAGTATTATGGGTTAAACATTTTTTGAAAGGGAGAACGCAAAAAGTTAAAGTAGGTAAAGAGCTGTTCGATAGTGGAACCGTAAGTTCGGGTGTGCCGCAAGTCTCAATACTAGGACCTTTACTGTTTCTCATTTTTGTTAATGACATTGCTGTTAATATTAACTGCCAGATAAGGTTGTTTGCAGACGATTGTATCATTTATAATAAAATTCGGAATACAGTGCATGAAACCGCTCTTCAGGATGATTTAAATGAAATCTGTAATTGGGCTGCGGCTACCAAAATGTCAATTAATGCCAAGAAAAGTAAGTCCATTGTTTTTAGTAGAACTAAGGGCAAAATTATTGTTAACTATCACATGGGAGGGGTGCAAATTCCACAGGTGGACAGCTGCAAATACTTGGGAGTGTACCTGGCAAGTAATGCTGGATGGGACGAACAAGTAAATTCCACATCTAGGAATGCGTGGAAGGCATTACATTTCGTAATGAGAATATTGAAAAAGGGGAGCGCTAGGTCCAGGGAAATTGCCTACAAGGTCTTAGTGCGGCCGGTTATGGAATATGCAGTTGCATGCTGGGACCCGTATAGAGCTAACCAAATCGATCCATTAGAAAAAATACAGAAGAGGGCAATAAAATTCATAAAAAGAGGCAAGTATTTTGGGCCTATAAAAGGAGATGAGACTAAATGGGAGGAATTAAGAATTAGGCGTAAAAAACATAGGTTGGTAGCATTATTCAAAGCTAATGCTGGTGTAAAGGCATGGGTGGACGTTAGTGTAAGGTTAGATAATCCAGATTATTATGGACGAAACGATCATAGGTATAAAATTAAGGGTAGAAGATACAGAACCGACGTAGGAAAATTTTCTTTTGTTAATAGAACCATTGAAGAATGGAATGAATTGCCTGTAGCAGTCTTTCAGGGCTGTCCCCTGTCACTGAAGAAATTTAGAAAAAATCTAGATGGTTTATAGTTTAACTTTTGAATTACAATGGTATATAATATGTAAATAGAGAAGTAATTAGATATATTTTAAGTGACTAAAGTAAAATAATATCATGTTTGTATTGTTTATTGTGTTATTGTTGTAAATCTAGTATTTGTAATTTGATCTGTATTCTTGACTCTGCCACCGGGTAGTACCCAATTGCAGTGAATACATACATACATACATACATACATACATACATACATACATACATACATACATACATACATACATACATACATACATACATACATACATACATACATACATACATACATACATACATACATACATACATACATACATACATACATACATACATACATACATACATACATACATACATACATACATACATACATACATACATACATACATACATACATACATACATACATACATACATACATACATACATACATACATACATACATACATACATACATACATACATACATACATACATACATACATACATACATACATACATACATACATACATACATACATACATACATACATACATACATACATACATACATACATACATACATACATACATACATACATACATACATACATACATACATACATACATACATACATACATACATACATACATACATACATACATACATACATACATACATACATACATACATACATACATACATACATACATACATACATACATACATACATTCATACATACATACATACATACATACATACATACATACATACATACATACATACATACATACATACATACATACATACATACATACATACATACATACATACATACATACATACATACATACATACATACATACATACATACATACATACATACATACATACATACATACATACATACAAGTGCATCCCTCAACCCCCCCCCCCCCATAGTCCGGATTTAGCCCCATGTCACTTTTTTCATCTCCCTAACTTGAAGAAACGCCTTCGTGGGAGACATTATCAATCATCAGAAGAAGTGGGGAAGGCTGTGGAGGCGATTTTGAAGGATCTCTCAAAAATGGTTTCTAGCATGTCTTTGAAAATTGGCAGAAGCACTGGGACAAGTGCATCGCATTCAGAGGAGACTATTTTGAGAAGGACCATCAAAATTATGAGGATGAGTAAAGATACGTTGTCAAAAAAAAAAATGTGGTCATTCTTTACTGAAGAGCCCACGTAGTTTGAGGAGTTTAGGCGGGACAGTTTATGAATTATCTATTCAAAATCTCCCTAATTGTTGCACCAACCACATATCCATGTTAAGAGTCAATGGGATTTTGGCGATGTAGATATCACAGATGACAAAATCGCTATTGCTAATATCAATCAATAATTTCAAGAAGTAATTGATTCCTCTCTGGAGTATAAAAGCCAACGTGGGACGTTGGATAAGCGAGCTAGTAATCTTACGATTTAATGGAGTGTAGTTAAAACCGAATAGACTTCAGAGATTAAGGATGCATATGAACCTGCCTTTCTGTTTTTTCTTCTTTTATCGTGAGGGTGTACACGATTTCACCATTATAGGCCATAAATAACTTTAAGACCTCGTGATTACTGGTAGCTGCGCGTCTCTCAATGGCCCACTGCGATCACCGCCCATCTGGTGTCGATGTTATAATAGCCCAGGGTTTCTAGATTTTTCAAAGATGTGAAAGCATGCTGTAAGAGAAACTACCGTGCTATTTTTTCTTTTTCAGAAACTTGATTTAAGACAACAGAAATTTCGTGAGAATTTAGTGAAACTCAGGAAGGTCCTAGTCAAAAACGTTCAATGAACTTTAACCTAGAGATCCAGTCACCAAACCCCTCTCTCTTTTATAGTATAGCACCGAGTTTAGCTGTAATATAAACTCAGTCCCTGGCCTAAGGATCATCAACATCAAACAATAAAATAATCACAGCTTCGTGCAAGATGAACAGTTCTCCTTAAAATATGTTATTTTAATATTGGCAATCAATATATACTAAAATCATTTTTGAGAATATTATTTGTATATTCAGATGACTTTCTTCAACAGCTTCTCTCCGAACACTCTTGCAAACGCTGTTTCTTTTAATTCATTTTAAGAAGATAAATTTTTGCAGAAACTTTTTTTTTGCAGTACACGATTAGGCAGGCTGGAGTGATAAGGATTAGAATTTCATTACGGAGGGGACTCGGTACGTAGGCCCATTGTTCCAATGTCCCCAAGTGAGGCACGTCGGGGAGGAAGGATGAGGCGAAGGAGACAGAGGGCGGCCGACCTAAGGAGCCACGACAGTACAGAGGTCAGGGTCCCTACAGTTTATATAAAATATGAGTAGTTGTCATGCAGTTTTTGAGATTACTCACTCAGATTATTTTGATTTTTTAATAGTATAATCTTCCATTGAATGTGAAGGTATTCTGGTCAATACAACTGGTAGTGCAAGTTAGTAGATCATGAATCTCAGCTTCATTAATATTGATTGAAGTAAGCCATTCTTGTAGTAGTGAGGAAATCTTCCCAGTTTGGGACGTTTGTGAACAAAGAAGTGACATCGAAAGATACTAAAATGTCACTATCACTGATTGTAATATTTTTAATATATTCTATAAGTTCAAGAGAATTCTTAATGCTTCTACTTTCAAATTTTTTTAAAGATGAAAACTTTTTGAAACCCATTTTGCCAATAAGTAACATGGCGAACCTATGTTATTGATAATAGGTCGCATACTGTTATCTTTTTTGTGAGTTTTTGGAAGGCAGCAAATCCGTGGTAGTGTTGGATTACTGACTTTTAATCTATGTTTATGAGATGAATCAAAACAATTAGCTCCATTAATAACTTTATTAATAGTTCTTATGTTGGCTTGTAATGGTTTTTTTTTTCCGTTTCTGAGTAGTCAGACTTTTTGAGAAGTTGCATAGCTCTATCTTCATAGTCATTTTTGTTAAGTAACACAATTTGATTTCCTTTATCTGCTTTTACAAATGTAATAGATTTATTATTTAAATGTTTAATAATCTTCAATGCTGGAAATGTGTATTTACCATGTTTTAATTTTTGAAGAACTTTTGTACATTGAGATCTAACATTATCTCTTTCTTGCACAGGAACAGTTTTAATATTTAATTCAATATCTGCTATAAAGTCTTTTATATCTTCTGAGAAAGCTACACAAGTTTTCAATCCTTTATTTAACAAGTCTAATTCTTCTTTACTCAGAGGTTGATCAGATAAATTAATTACTGCTTTATTGTTATTCTTGATTTTTGGAATATAAGATGGCTGACCCTTTAATATGAACAACTTATGTTTCAAACGTGTATGTTTAATTTTCATCATTTTATTTAGATGAGCACGACAGTACAGAGGGCAGGGGCTGTACAGTTTACTTGGATAGAGAATTCCCCCGACAGGCCAGGACAACGAACTCGCTCCCCTACTGCCGGACGGTAACGACCCCAGCAGCCGAGCCCTAAAGGTACCAAGCAGGCGATCTGAGCCCCAAAGGTCCCTGGCTGGCGGTCCCTAAATGGTCCCATCAGAGGAGCGGACACCACAACCGCCATACCGGAGGAGGAACTAGTTTTCCTCAGAGCATATCATCCTGCCATGCACCGCCGAGACATCCGCCTGCACTTCTACCCGGCCCCATAGCGAGACGGAGGATCCGTCTCCTTCAGCTGCCATGGTGCGGGCGCTGCGGACCCTTAGCACTCTTGGTACCTCTGACGTTACTAGAGAAACCTCGGGTCACACTGCCGAGCCTCTCCCGTAGGGGAGTTGTTCAGATTGGGTTGGACTCGAGGGGGCAGTGGTTTCCGATACCCGTGGGAGATCGGCTACGTCTCCGGACGGGGTTTAGGGAAGCCGCGTATTCCCTCGTACTGCCTGCATAGCCAGTAGAAGGTGTGCTAGATCACCAGGCGGCTCCACCGAGGCTAATCGGTAGCATTCCCCTTTGGGGTTGGCGCGCGTAAGTGGTGTATCCACTTCCACCCGTCTTGTGTTTTCTGACCAGATGGGGGGGGGGGGACTTGTTGCTCTCTAGGTCCTGCCCTATGGAAACCGCCTTGGAGGCGCCGGGCGCCCCTCGGGGACATCTCGCTAACTTCCTGATTTGAGAGGGAGGTCACTGACAGCTGCCCTACGTAGATCCCTAGTATATATACTTTTAACCTGAAAGAGAGTACCAGATGAGAGATAATGGAGATGAAATGGAGGGACAGGAAACTCGGGGATGTAATTAACATATCCAGCATTAACCTAGTGACCCGGGAAAAGCCCCGAAAAAACCTATGGGTCAGGTAGGTCGGCCACGGGAGTCGAACGCGGGCCTCCTGAATGCACGCCACTGACTAAATCTGAGCCATCCCGCTCGGTAGGCTGGAGTGATAGTCAAGCCATAACCCTGCATTACCACGAGAAACAAATGAATGGCGAATTTACACTTCGAAAAGGCATAAAATATTTAATCATCCAAAGAAATAACGAACAAGCGATATCGTTTATGGTGTAGCTATCTTTTGTTAATATCTTATGTTTAACAGTTACATGAAGTTATACAAAACGAAATGTCTATGAAAATGGCTTCAAACTATTCATAAATCGTCAATGAAAATAAATTAAATGTGTCATGTCGCAATCAAAATCATTAGAAACATTGTTAGAAAATCAAAAGGAACAAAACACTTCCATGTAAAGAGAAATTTCTGATAGGGAAATCTTCCTGACGTAAGTAGCTTTCAGTTAAGGTACGTTCTCGTTGAAGATTCTAATTCACCAATTAGAATCGAAGTTAATTGATAGATTTATCAATATATAACTCAAAACTGAATAACTTATTGCCAAATGTACTTATCCGATAAACAAAAGTCAATGACAATGAACAGGACTTAAGAAGCTATTTCCAGAATATTTACGAAAAAAAATTTAGCTGTCGTGAAAATAACTTAAATATATGACTTTGGAACCAAAATCATTGCAGAAAATATGCTGAAAATTGTAATGTAACAAGCCGTATTGTATTGGGGGATTCTATTGAATATAATTGTTCCGAATCCTTTAATGATACACATCTTACATTAATCTCTCTCTCTCTCTCTCTCTCTCTCTCTCTCTCTCTCTCTCTCTCTCTCTCTCTCTCTCTCTCTCTCTCTCTCTCTCACGCATATATATTCGAGAGGTTTGAAAACATGAATTTCCGGTGAAATTAAATTCAAAAGATAGATACGAAGAGATAAAAACACAAAGGGAGGGAAATTCACACTGAGTTAATAGTCCAACACCGGGAAGGAGGACACGGTAGTGTCCAGCTCTTTTGCCGGAACCCAGAGCAGGGGTTGCTAGAGAACATGGGGCCCCAAACTTGTGCTAGAGATCCCTCATTGTTGTAAAGCTGTCAACCTCGTGTGTTTCAACACAGCCACAGCGCCACCCCTATGCCGAGAATAGCAGTTACAGAGCTCTAATATCCCAATGCAGCAGCCCTATACTTGCTCCTTCACTGATACTTCCGACTGGATTGAATTCCCCGAAAAGGAAACTAATCAACCTGGCATTTTCCAAGTGACCAAGGAAAACCACTGATCGGTTAGTCAATAACCGGAGATCGAACCAGGGACCTTCCGATTCAGTTCCAAGCGTTATCCCATAAGCCACCTCACCACGTCAGTTTATGAATAGTATGCAATAGTTCATATCTATAGAGAAAGAAAGACAAGTTAAGTGCAGATGAAAGTCCAAGGACCCTGGCCTCTTTCAACCCGGGAGCGATGGATAACTCCGGGGGTTTTCCATAGGGCAATACCTGATTTCTTAGAAAGTGCCCCCGTTGACAACAATGCCAAGACGGGATGGAAGTGGATACGCCATTACGCGCGTCAACCCCGCAGGGAACACTACACCGAAAACCTCGGTGGGGCCGCCAGGTGATTTAGCACACCTTCTACTAGCTCTGCAGGCTAGTATCCGGGAATAATGAGGCATCCCTCTACCCCCTCCGGACGGCCGTAGCCTGGTGATCTAGCACACCTTCTACTAGCTCTGTAGGCTAGTACCCGGGACTTATGAGGCAACTCTCTACCCCCTCCGGAGGGCCGTAGCCTGGTGATCTAGCACACCTTCTACTAGCTCTGTAGGCTAGTACCCGGGACTTATTAGGCAACCCTCTACCCCCTCCGGGTGGCCGTAGCCTGGTAATCTAGCACACCTTCTACTAGCTCTGCAGGCTAGTACCCGGAACTTATTAGGCAAACCTCTACCCCCTCCGGGCGGTCGTAGCCTGGTGATCTAGCACACCTTATACTTGCTCTGCAGGCTAGTACCCGGGACTTATTAGACAACCCTCTACCCCCTCCGGGCGGTCGTAGCCTGGTGATCTAGCACACCTTCTACTAGCTCTGCAGGCTAGTACCCGGGACTTATTAGACAACCCTCTACCCCCTCCGGGCGGTCGTAGCCTGGTGATCTAGCACACCTTCTACTAGCTCTGCAGGCTAGTACCCGGGACTTATTAGACAACCCTCTACCCCCTCCGGGCGGTCGTAGCCTGGTGATCTAGCACACCTTCTACTAGCTCTGCAGGCTAGTACCCGGGACTTATTAGACAACCCTCTAACCCCTCCGGGCGGTCGTAGCCTGGTGATCTAGCACACCTTCTACTAGCTCTGCAGGCTAGTACCCGGGACTTATTAGACAACCCTCTAACCCCTCCGGGCGGTCGTAGCCTGGTGATCTAGCACACCTTCTACTAGCTCTGCAGGCTAGTACCCGGGACTTATTAGACAACCCTCTACCCCCTCCGGGCGGTCGTAGCCTGGTGATCTAGCACACCTTCTACTAGCTCTGCAGGCTAGTACCCGGGACTTATTAGACAACCCTCTACCCCCTCCGGGCGGTCGTAGCCTGGTGATCTAGCACACCTTCTACTAGCTCTTCAGGCTAGTACCCGGGACTTATTAGACAACCCTCTACCCCCTCCGGGCGGCCGTAGCCTGGTGATCTAGCACACCTTCTACTAGCTCTGCAGGCTAGTACCCGGGACTTATGAGACGACCCTCTAACCCCACCGGGCGGCCGTAGCCTGGTGATCTAGCACACCTTCTACTAGCTCTACAGGCTAGTACCCGGGACTTATGAGGCAACCCTCTAACCCCACCGGGCGGCCGTAGCCTGGTGATCTAGCACACCTTCTACTAGCTCTACAGGCTAGTACCCGGGACTTATGAGGCAACCCTCTACCCCCTCCGGGCGGCCGTAGCCTGGTGATCTAGCACACCTTCTACTAGCTCTGCAGGCAAGTACCCGGGACTTATGAGACGACCCTCTAACCCCACCAGGCGGACGTAGCCTGGTGATCTAGCACACCTTCTACTAGCTCTGCAGGCTAGTACCCGGAACTTATGAGACGACCCTCTAACCCCACCGGGCGGCCATAGCCTGGTGATCTAGCACACCTTCTACTAGCTCTGCAGGCTAGTACCCGGGACTTATGAGACGACCCTCTAACCCCACCAGGCGGACGTAGCCTGGTGATCTAGCACACCTTCTACTAGCTCTGCAGGCTAGTACCCGGGACTTATGAGACGACCCTCATACCCCACCGGGCGGCCATAGCCTGGTGATCTAGCACACCTTCTACTAGCTCTACAGGCTAGTACCCGGGACTTATGAGGCAACCCTCTACCCCCTCCGGGCGGCCATAGCCTGGTGATCTAGCACACCTTCTACTAGCTCTGCAGGCAAGTACCCGGAACTTATGAGACGACCCTCTAACCCCACCTGGCGGCCGTAGCCTGGTGATCTAGCACACCTTCTACTAGCTCTGCAGGCTAGTACCCGGAACTTATGAGACGACCCTCTACCACCTCCGGGCGGCCGTAGCCTGGTTATCTAGCACACCTTCTACTAGCTCTGCAGTCTAGTACCCGGGACTTATGAGGCAACTCTCTACCCCCTCCGGGCGGCCGTAGCCTGGTGATCTAACACACCTTCTACTAGCTCTGCAGGCTAGTACCCGGGACTTATGAGGCAACCCTCTACTCCCTCCGGGCGGCCGTAGCCTGGTGATCTAGCACACCTTCTACTAGCTCTGCAGGCTAGTACCCGGGACTTATGAGGCAACCCTCTACTCCCTCCGGGCGGCCGTAGCCTGGTGATCTAGCACACCTACTAGCTCTGCAGTCTAGTACCCGGGACTTATGAGGCAACTCTCTACCCCCTCCGGGCGGCCGTAGCCTGGTGATCTAACACACCTTCTACTAGCTCTGCAGGCTAGTACCCGGGACTTATGAGGCAACCCTCTACCCCCTCCGGGCGGTCGTAGCCTGGTGATCTAGCACACCTTCTACTAGCTCTGCAGGCTAGTACCCGGGACTTATGAGGCAACTCTCTACCCCCTCCGGGCGGCCGTAGCCTGGTGATCTTACACACCTTCTACTAGCTCTGCAGGCTAGTACCCGGGACTTATGAGGCAACTCTCTACCCCCTCCGGGCGGCCGTAGCCTGGTGATCTAACACACCTTCTACTAGCTCTGCAGGCTAGTACCCGGGACTTATGAGGCAACCCTCTACCTCCTCTGGGCGGCCGTAGCCTGGTGATCTAACACACCTTCTACTAGCTCTGCAGGCTAGTACACGGGAATAATGAGGCAACGCTCTACCCCCTCCGGGCGGCTGTAGCCTGGTGATCTAGCACACCTTCTACTAGCTCTGTAGGCTAGTACCCGGGACTTATGAGGCAACCCTCTACTCCCTCCGGGTGGCCGTAGTCTGGTGATCTAGCACACCTTCTACTAGCTCTGCAGGCTAGTGCCCGGGACTTATTAGACAACCCTCTACCCCCTCCGGGCGGCCGTAGCCTAGCCGGAGGTACCCAATTCCCCGTGGGTGTCGGGAACTCACTGCCCCCTCGAGCCCATCCCAATCCGCACAACTCCCCGACGGGAGAGGCTCGGCAGTTTGGCGCAGGTTCCTCTAGTAACGTCAAAGGTAGCACGAGTGCTAAGGTTCCGCAGCGCTCGCAATAGAGCAGCTGAAGGGGACGGATACCCTCCCCTACGGGAAGAGAAAAAAAAACAAAAAGAGACCAAAGATATCAAGTAGAGGCATCTCATTTAGGAAAATTCCCAAAGTATAATTTGGCATATGCTGAGCATCCTCAATGCTGTCTCTGAAATCCAAGAGGTGAAAGGTAAACACGCTACAGTTTCCTTGTTTTCGACAACCAGATGACCAGTCCATGTTCTGTATTTAAACCGGAACCCTTCTACAAGTGAAGGCTTAAACCTTTCATTAACTCCCGACCTCTACACACAGAAATGTAACAATGTTTGCCAAGAAGTAATTCATCAGTGCGTGACCTCCCGATCTGCACGAGATTACACAGCTGATGTTTCAGGTAATACAATCGATACCAAAGTGAAGTGCAGGTTATATAATGTAACACATGGATTTATTGTGGTTATCACATTCCAGGAGGTTGCTGGCCAGCGCAGACACGCGCGGAAGTGTCAACAGTTCCAGGCTCGAAGACTCACCCCACTGCTTAGAGAGGGCGATGAGACCTCTGGTGCCCATTGGGAGTATTCTTTGTATGAACAAGCATTCGTCCAATCTGTTCCTCACCGCCATACCACATGAAATCCATGCAGCAGTACGTTTGAAAAATGAGGGACACCCGGAATGAAAGAAATATAAGGGAAAGGAAAGTATGGTGTATAAGAAACCACTCTAACATTCAGGGACAACCATATGAAATCAAAAGTCAAAGTGAATTGTTGGCGGGAACTAAACCTGGGAGCTCCCGAACACAAATGTCACACGTTGTAGCAGGGCCAATTGTTCCGTAGTTTAAAATCATAACATTAATGTAATAATTCTCATTCTATGAACCACATGTTTATAATAGTTAGAGGAGGTATTGTATTCCACCTATATATTTGGCGTATGTATATTATTTTATCAGAAATGTCTATTTTGTAGGATTTCTAAACCAAAAGACATTTTTGTAGTATTTTATTGCATATCGCACCACAGACGGCGGATACTGTAGCTAAAACCCGACAATCAAGAACCATTAAACATTCTTTAAAAAGTATAAATTATCTTAAAAATAAAATAACAGTTGAAAAATATAAAATACGTTGAAATTAATTAATATTTTAAACATTTTAATTATTATTGGATATTTAAATACAGAATGTAATGTTTATTATTACACCAAAGTGTTACTCTATGAAGTAGTTACACGTCTTTACTTAAGAAATACAAAATACTTGAGGCATGAAACTACATTATGGAAAATAAGATCTGAGGCTTTCATGGCCACGAATATGTTCCAAATGTTCTCGGGAAACAAGCCATGTGAAAAGACGATTAGTAATCAACGTTTCGGGAGTTTAATGTCTTCCATCATCAGGATATTTATAAAATGTTATAGCCACAAATGTATCACTGGATATAACACAAATATCAACAAAGACAAAACACTATCACTACTCGAATTACTGAACAAAAGACTGTTTACAGTAAATTAAATGCCAGGTCAGGAGATGGCGTGAGTATAGAAAATTAATTGTGTCAAAGAAACGTAACTACTTAACTTGATTATCAAGCTGTATTGATCTGTGCTTCTTAAATCGACGGATTTCCATTTTAAGGCCGGTTTCCAAGAGGAGCCGAACTGAAACCCAGCATCACGACTAAGCGTGCTACTCTATTTTTCCGCTCCCAGTAGCCTGCATTTTGGCAAGATGGTCGTCTCCCGAAAGTTGTCTCTATGGTCATTATCAAAACAATGCTCAGTCAGTCCAGACTTCTCAGTTTGTATTAAACGAATGCTACGTTCATGTTCGATTATTCTAGTAGCGATGGTCCTTCCAAATCCTCCTTAACTCTCCGCTCCCAGTAACCTGCATTTTGGCAAGATGGTTCTCTCTCGAAAGTTGGTTCTATGGTCGTTATCAAAACAATGCTCTGTCAGCCCAGACTTCTCAGTTTGCATTAAACGAATGCTCCGTTCATGTTCGATTATTCTAGTAGCGATGGTCCTTCCAAATCCTCCTTAACTCTCCGCTCCCAGTAACCTACATTTTGGCAAGATGGTCGTCTCCCGAAAGTTGTCTCTATGGTCATTATCAAAACAATGCTCAGTCAGTCCAGACTTCTCAGTTTGTATTAAACGAATGCTACGTTCATGTTCGATTATTCTAGTAGCGATGGTCCTTCCAAATCCTCCTTAACTCTCCGCTCCCAGTAACCTGCATTTTGGCAAGATGGTTCTCTCTCGAAAGTTGGTTCTATGGTCGTTATCAAAACAATGCTCTGTCAGCCCAGACTTCTCAGTTTGCATTAAACGAATGCTCCGTTCATGTTCGATTATTCTAGTAGCGCTGGTCCTTCCAAAGCCTCCTTAACTCTCCGCTCCCAGTAACCTGCATTTTGGGAAGATGGTTGTCTCTCGAAAGTTGGTTCTATAGTCGTTATCAAAACAATGCTCTGTCAGTCCAGACTTCTCAGTTTGCATTAAACGAATGCTCCGTTCATGTTCGATTATTCTAGTAGCGCTGGTGCTTCTAAAGCCTCCTTAACTCTCCGCTCCCAGTAACCTGCATTTTGGGAAGATGGTTGTCTCTCGAAAGTTGGTTCTATAGTCGTTATCAAAACAATGCTCTGTCAGTCCAGACTTCTCAGTTTGCATTAAACGAATGCTCCGTTCATGTTCGATTATTCTAGTAGCGCTGGTCCTTCCAAAGCCTCCTTAATTCTCCGCTCCCAGTAACCTGCATTTTGGGAAGATGGTTGTCTCTCGAAAGTTGGTTCTATAGTCGTTATCAAAACAATGCTCTGTCAGTCCAGACTTCTCAGTTTGCATTAAACGAATGCTCCGTTCATGTTCGATTATTCTAGTAGCGCTGGTCCTTCCAAAGCCTCCTTAACTCTCCGCTCCCAGTAACCTGCATTTTGGGAAGATTGTTGTCTCTCGAAAGTTGGTTCTATAGTCGTTATCAAAACAATGCTCTGTCAGTCCAGACTTCTCAGTTTGCATTAAACGAATGCTCCGTTCATGTTCGATTATTCTAGTAGCGCTGGTCCTTCCAAAGCCTCCTTAACTCTCCGCTCCCAGTAACCTGCATTTTGGGAAGATGGTTGTCTCTCGAAAGTTGGTTCTATAGTCGTTATCAAAACAATGCTCTGTCAGTCCAGACTTCTCAGTTTGCATTAAACGAATGCTCCGTTCATGTTCGATTATTCTAGTAGCGCTGGTCCTTCTAAAGCCTCCTTAACTCTCCGCTCCCAGTAACCTGCATTTTGGCAAGATGGTTGTCTATCGAAATTTGGTTCCATGGTACATCCACAAATCACTTCCGAAGATTAAACATCTGTTGAGACCGGTGGAAGACAAACTGGACTTCCAAGTTCCGGAAGTATACCGCATTCCCTCTGAATGTGGGACACCATATATAGGACAAACCGGAAAGAATAATCGAACATGAACGGAGCATTCGTTTAATGCAACCTGAGAAGTGTGGACTGACAGAGCATTGTTATGATAACGACCATAGAGCCAATTTTCTGGAGACGACCACCTTGGCAAAATGCAACAGTTACTGGGAGCGGAGAATTAAGGAGGCTTTGGCCATTTCCTCCGAGAGGAGCACGCTTAAACGTGATGCTGGATTTCAGTTCAGCTCCTCTTAGAAACCAGCCTTAAAATTGGAATTCCTCGACTTAAGAAGCACAGATATATTCAGCTTGATAATCAAGTTAAGTAGTTACGTTTCTTTGACCCAATTAATGTTCTATATTCACGCCATCTCTTGACCTGGCATTTAATTTACTGAAAAGAGCCTTTTGTTCAGTGATGCAAGTATTGTTAGTGTTTTGTCTTTGTTTATATTTGTATTATATGCAGTGATGCATTTGTGATTATAACATTTATTAAAGTATCCTGATGATGGGAGAGATGTACACTCCCGAAACATCGATTTCTAATCGTCGTTTCATCTGGCTTGTTTCCCAAGAAGATCTCAACATACATTATGGAAAAATTTATAAATAAAATGTTTGTTCTTTCAGTTGTAGTTTTAGATAATATAGATAATTATGTCTTTTTACATTGTTGTGAGTTGGAATTAATATAAAAAGGGCAGTAAAATTTTTTTGAAGACAAGTTGTCATTAAGACTTTAAAAAGTGTAAAACAAAGAGAACATGAAAAAAAAGGAACGCCGAAAAAGGCCAAAAAGAACGTCAAGCGTATTTTGTAGTCTACACTGACCCACTACACACATTCCTCGTATGTTAGGTATTGTCTTGAAATATTCAAAAAGAAAATAACTTTTTTTCTAATTTTACAAACTTACATGAAAATAAATGAGATTAAGAAAGCCAATTTGGACAGGAAGCGTTTCAACCTAAAGTTTAGGGTACCTAAACCTACTGGTTGAGGACCAAAGAAAATGTGTAAAATTCAGTCACGCAGGATGATTCTGGGAAGCAGTTAAACATTAGGTGTCCGTGCCTTAACGATCTTGACAACCCGCATTTATAAACAATAACATTCTGTCATTTCCAAGGCATGTATTTAAGCTCAAGATCAGATTAGACACGAATTTATTCAAGAAAACTTCCCAAAGAAAACTACTTTATTAGGAGATTTTACTTTTTCTTACTCATAAATGGCCTTAATGATTTTAATTAAAACTATTATCACAAATAACATATAAACAGCTTCTTAATTTAGAATGAATTTTATTTATTTTTGAATAAATGATTAAGTATACGAAATAGATAAACAAAAGCTATATAAATATATGAAAAACCTTCAAAACTCAGAATTTATATCAAATAATTTTTGTGACATATTTCTTTCTGTTCATGTGAATGTTATAATTATTTATAATTAATATTTTGAAATTGCGAAGTCGCTATCCTTATTTTTCTTACATATGTTATCAGGGTACGGAATTTCAAAGCCATTATACAGCGACCGGCTCTTAAAAGCGTAGTCCCATATACTCCTAGTACCTAAAGAAAATTAGCTATATGATAATGTCTATCTCGTTTAGCTTGAAGTAGACAGAGGAGTAATCGTTTCTAAGAACAGTTTGTACAAGAGTAGAGAAAGTCATGTGAGTGCAGAAAGCAGATTTGTTCTTGTTATCGTTACAAGTATATTTCTTACGCGTAAATTGTATTTTCATGCAAGGAAGATGTTTGTAAAGGTGAAATAGATGAATTGGGAGTGATGTAAAGTAGGCACTAGATGACATCTGAGAGTGGAGAAGAATGTTGCCCCATGGTTTCTTCACAAGTGACCCATCATTGGTTGCTACACAGCCGGAAATGAAATGCAGAGTTTCTGCAAGATGGGAGCTTGCCATTGTTTATTGCAACTTCCTTGGTGATCAAAGAGAGAAACGCCTCCGTGGCAATTACAGTATTCGTTCACACTGTTCGACTCCTTCACCTTTATGTAACGTATATAGACGATCATAAACACCGAAAATGAATGACACGTTACTTGTAACTGTCGTGATCAGAAAGAGAAACGGCTTCATGGCAAAATACTGTACCAATACCTTCGACATATATGGCCATGAACACTCTAAGTATAAGACAAACTGTGATTTTTGTGTAACTGTTATACTTGTTGCTGCTACTTTACTTTAAGGGCTACAAGTAACGAATAACATAGGATGTACGAGGTACGTCCAGAAAGTAAGTTCTGTTTGGTAATAAAATTAAATTGTGTACAGATACATAAAAATTATTTATTGCACAAAATTCTACAACTCTTAAACTACTTTGCCACATAACTGCCAAAATTTTGCAGGCATTTGTCATAGCAAGGCACAAGTTTTTGTATACCTTCTTCATAGAAGTTTGCCGCCTGTGTCTTCAACTAGTTGGAAACATTTACTTTCAGCTGTTCGTCATTGTTGAAGTGTTGACCGCCAAGGAAAGATTTGAGATGCAAAAACATATGAAAGTCGCTAGGAGCGAGTTCAGAGCTGTACGGAGTGTCGTCAAACACGTCCCAGCCAAATCCCTGTAGGATGTTTTTCCTCGCATTTGCAGTGTGTGGTCGTGCGTTGTCGTGAAGAAACACAACACCTTTTGACATCGCAAATTTGCCGATAAATTTCAATTGGTTTCACTTTTCTAGCATTCAGAAAACGAATCAGAGATCTGATTTCACAAGCGGCGGGAGTTTCAATCAACAGCGACATTGTAAACAAGCACAACAAAGCGTACGTGGCTGACAGCGATCTCACAATGGCGCACGTTTATTCTCCTTGATACAGAGTGTCTACCGCACATGTGCAGAACTGCGATCGCAGCGCTGCAGCGGAGATAAATTAAAACAGAACTTACTTTCTGGACACACCTTGTAAATACGACGAGCGTTCAAGTTATAAGCCTATTTTTTTCAGGAGTGGGCCAGGAACTTCTGTTCTTTTTTATTTTGTAATACACGTGGAATCTTAGTGAATCCGTGACAGAGATGGTAGCACTGTACAGTACATATAACTCTAGTGGCAGTGACGAGAGTTACACCTGTTTTTGATACTTAAAATGACGACGTTTTCATTTCAAGAACAGCGTGTTTCTACATTTTCGTGGTGTGACATCGCCAGTTGAGTGAGGCATATGGTGCTGTGTCTAATGTACGTTCCTGGGTGTGACAGTTCAATAAAGACAGAACATCAGACAGTCACGTCCTCACACCAGCCGGTCTGACATGATCCAGCGAGTGAAGAACGTTGTTTTGGAGGATCGCCGATTGAGTATTTTCATTTCATGTGTAGTGCTTAACGCCCGCTTTTACTACATACGGCACCGCAGGCGATGACACTGATGATACATGACATGAAGATGGAGCTCTGGTGGAATGAGATGGCGGGGCAAACCGGAGATCTCGGAGTAAACCCGCCCCAGCGCCGTGTTGTTTCTTCATGTAGAATTGTGTGCACAGATCCCACGGAAATGCAAATTTTGGAGGCGATGTCTGTCGTCGAGTCTACAGTTTGTTTACATACAATGATTTCTGATCTCGTTTTGGCGCTCCAGTGGATAAATAATGAATTTCTGGGCATGAATTAATAATTATATAAAATATAATAATTATACGCTTAATGAAGATAAATATATTTAATTAAGGTAATTTAATTAATATAATTTAAATTTATTTAATTAGTATATAATTATATATTCTCATCACCCGATTCTGTAGCGTACGCAATAGCGTCTCTGCCTCACGTTCGAGAGGCCTCTACTTCGAATCTCGGTCAGGATGAGTTATCTAGATAAGATTTTTACGGGGTTTACCTTATTTTGTAAGATGAATGTCGGATAACTAAGCTCCATGGGCCCTGAACTCATTTGAATATCATTTTCATCCATTTCGTCCATCGTTTGATATGACTTAATGTTGGAGCAGTTAATAAAAGCAAAAACTATGATCACATCTATCTACTGTTGCCCTTTGTAACAGCTGTACGATTACAATTCAATTACGACTCTCCCTACTGGCGTGTCGCCATTTCTTTTATATACCTCTACTCATATTTCTAGAATGAACAAGACGGCACTAGAACCTTCTAATTATCTATCTTCATCTGTTTTGACAAGCTCTTTATCTCTACACTATCCGTCTCTTTGTGTGCGTCAGCCACGCCTCCTCACAACAATGTGGTTGGTGACAATATGTTATATTTGCGCCTGAGGCAGTGCACCTTTAATACTGTCGCGAAGCCGTTATCTAAGATAGTGCGGCTTGTGTACACAAAGAGCCGGCAAATAAAGATAGCTGAGATAAAGATAGATTAAGTTACGCTTCTGGAGGGTGATAGAATATTCGGTTTGTTTATTGTTCCGGAAATATCTAGAATTTATCAATGAGGTATTTAAGAAGGCTACGACTCGCCAAGAGTCAGTCGCGAGAGTCGTAAGCAGTAAACAGTTGTAGAGTGTTGTTTTAACGAGAGCTGATATAATCAGAACATTGTTATTTTCATCGACCTTGGTAGACTGTGTGTATATGACGTAATGTTGTTACGTGAGAATTGAACAGTGTATTTCTACGGAAATAAAGAACATTTAGAATTTCGTAAAATTGGACTTTCAATTCTACGAACCCACAAAGTCACAATATCAAAAGAACGTGCAGGTAATATTTTAAGTAATGTTTGGAGCTTTCACAAGGTATGTGCAAGATGAGTGCCACGTTTGTTGACACCTGATCAAAAGTTGCAAGGGAAAAGTTTTTCTGTTGCGAATTTGGAGCTCTCCCGTGCAAATCCCAGTGAATATTCGAGACGGTTATTACCATGGATGAAACTTGGATACATCACTATACTCAAATGACAGTCAAAACAGTGGCTTGTGCCAGGTGAACCAACTCCTAAAAAGGCAAAGTCAATTTTGTCAGCTAACGAGGTTATGGCGAGTGTTTTCTGGGATGCACAGGGAATAATTTTTATTGTTTACATGAAAAAGGATAAAAGTATTACTAGTGATTACTACGCAAGCTTACTACAACATTTGAGTGATGAGGTGAAAAGAAAAAGACTCATTTGACAAAGAAAACAATCGTGTTTCTTCACGACAATGCTCCAGTCCGTCGTTCAGTCATTGCAATGGGAAAAATATGCGAATTAAAGTTCGACTTGCTTAAATTCCACTGTATTCACCAGATCTAGCACCCAGTAACTAGCACCTGTTCTTGAACCTCAAAACATTTCTTGGAGGAATAAGATTTCACAGCAACGACGAGGTCATTGATGCAGTAAACAGTTATTTAGAGAATCATGATAAATCGCACTACAAAGATGGTTTAATTAAATTAGAACACCAATATAACATATATATGCATATATATTACGCGCTCCTGACGATGTTTACAACAAAATCTTATCCAAAAGGACCCATGATTTTGGTAACTATAATAGCATGCTTTCTCAATATCTGTGTCTTTAAAATCTGCATCACCAACTTCAAAATTTTCTTGAACAATTGAGTCTCTACTCTCATCCATATTACGAATTTCAAACATCCCGCTTTGAGTCATAACATCAACCATCTAAACATTGATTCAAAGCCTCCTAAATCAAACTATCTTATTAAGTAATCTTTTAGCTACAGCTGAACTGACAGTTTTGCATTACAGTAAAACCCGAGTTGAGAATGAATAGGTCCGTTTGAAATAACTATTACTTTAGGAATTAACTCAAACTAATAAAACACACAATCTTAATACAAATTGTGTACAATACATCTATGTGAAAAGAATAACAGAATCTCAAAAAACAGAAAGCTATATCTATGTTCTGTAATAATGCACTTTCCAAACTAAAATTATGAAATACTACTTGCCTTACATTTAATGTTTCAAATTTACACTTTAACTTTACTCTATTATACACCTTATCACACATATTCATCTGGTAGTGACGAAGAGTAACACCTAAAGCGTTACCCGCTAGCAGATTAAACAAATAAAGAAATAATCAAATAGAATACATAAAAACTTACGTAAAAAGTTACTGAAAATGTAAGGGAAAACTAAGCAGCTTCTGTAATTGAGTGCACACAGTCACGGACCGCAACAGACTGCATGTGGGACTCTTCTGCCTGAAACAAAAGAATGAAACCTTAAGTAATTCACTTGTCACTCACATACGATAACTCAAAATAAAACATCTGAAAAGCATTCTTCACGTTAATTCTGAGAAATTCCTATGGTATTTTATTTATACTAAGCAAATTGCATTTAAATATGACGTGGTACTTAGCCCAGGAACATTTCCTATCATATTCTATTGCATTTTGAAAATTACTTTTCCTAAAGATACACTTTCGACTGTAGGTCTAACTATTTGTGTTCTCTCTATTCAATGTCCAATGACTTATGTTCTTACCCTCGTCACAAAACATACCAATAATACCTTTAAAATGCTTTTCTCCACGTGCCTATCCCTTTACATTCTAATATAGGAGGGTGGTCTGAAAAGTTTCCGACCTCAATATGAAAATGGCAGCGCTCGTAAATAAAAGCTAGTGAATTTCGTTATTCATCTGTTGACAGTTATTCGCCAAAGTTTAGCCATTTTAGACGCTCAGTTGCTACGTAACAGTCAGTTTAAGTGAGTTGATGCAAGAAGTTTTTTTTTTTTAATCTACGTCCGCCCCAACGTTAAGTTATATCGGACGGTGAATGAATTGGGTGAAATGATGCTCAAATGAGTCCAGGGTTCATGGAGCTTAGAGTTACCCGACATTCGTCTTGAAGGATAAGGGAAAACCCCAGAAAAACCTTACCTAGGTAACTCACCCTGACCGAGATTCGAACTCGGGACCTCTTGAACGCGAGGCAGGAGTTGATGTAAGAGTTTTTATGAAAATGGACAAAATCGAGTATCGAACTGTCATTAAATATTTGTTTTTGAAAGGCAATACGCCTACGCAAATCAAAGATGAGTTAGATTCTGTGTATTGGGACTCCGGACCATCATTTACCACAGTGAAATTCTGGGTAGCTGAATTTAAACGTAGCCGTAAGAGCTTGGAGGACGATGAACGTTTGGGACGTCCAAAAACTGCAACTACCGACGAAAACATCGCCAAACTTCAACAAATAGTGCTAGACGACCGCCGAATTAAAGTGAGAGAGATGCCAGAGGCTATGAACATGTCAAAAGAACGTGTTTGTCACATTATAAATCAACATTTAGACAAGAGAAACGCTGTCCGCGTGTTGGATGCCGCGTTTGCTCACGTTAGACCAAAAATTGTTTGAATGAACATTTTCAACGCTCTGTTGGCGCAATTTAGGCCCAATAAATCCGAGTTTTGGCGCCGATTAATTACTGTAGATGAAACTTGGATACACCATTATACGCCCGAAAGAAAAATACAGTCCAAACAGTGGCCTGCAAAAAGGGCACCGGCTACAAAAAAAGAAAAAATTGCTTTCTTTCGGCTGGGAAAGTGATGGCGATTGTTATTTTTTCGGGGGGATAGTCATGGGGTTATTTTAATCGATTATCTTCAAATAGGAAAAACAATTACAGGAACATACTACACATCATTGCTTGAGAAGCTGAAGGCAGAGCTTGCGGAAAAACGACCACATTTGCAGAAAAAGAAAGTCCTGTTTCACCAAGACAACGCACCGTGTCACACCTCAGCAGTTGCAATGGTGAAAATCCACGAATTACGGTTTGAACTCCTTGACTCACCAGATCTAGCCCCAAGGGACTTCTTTTTGTTCCCTCATCTGAAAATTGTGCTCGGAGGACAGAGATGTTCGTCAAATGAAGAGTCAATCACTTTCGTGAACAATTATTCTGCAGAGAAAGACGCCTGTCCGAGTACTATTTGGACGGGTTACAGAGATGGCAGCATCGCTTGTAGAAGTGTGAAGAGTTAGAAGGAGACTAACTAAAAATATCTTGTATCTTTATTAGGTCGGAAGCTTTTCAGACCACCTATGTATGTATATGTTGTCCTTCCGCCACACAAAGGTCAGTGGTCTTTGTATGCCATGTCTAAACCCTTTATTCTCCAAACATCAGTTTTTAGGAGGTAATGTTCTCTGGTTCCTTTTTATTTACCTTATATATATATATATATATATATATATATATATATATATATATATATATATCCCTTTCCTGTAAGCTTTTATTTGAGCACACAAAATCAAAGAGCTCTTATCCGCTATAGCACCAAAAAGTTTTGGATCTGTAAGTTCTCAAATATTTTTTGCAGCCTTTCAAAAACCCTTTGTGTTGTTTCTCCTTCTTCTCCACATCCCTCCGAACCCATTAATTTCAAAGTTATTTAGAAGACTGTTTGCCCATCTGCTGAATAATGAGTTCTTCTCTCGAAACATTAAACAATGCTTTTAGGACATTACTGTTGTTTCGATTTTGGATTTCCATTACCGCTCCTTTCATCGCCAAACTTCCTGTTTTTGTTTGAACCACCTCGCTTAGAATTGCACAGCATTACTGATATTTCTCTGCAGAAGATCTTATGCACAGAATCTATAGGTTGCCACTCTCCATCTAGTCCCCAAACTTCTATGTCACATCGCATTTAGCATCTGTATGTTATATTCTTTATAATCAGTTGTACGATATGCCTAAAATATCTTATGATAGCAATTCCGTTTATATTTTTTATCTATTTATAGACTTTCCACCTTGCAGCAGTTCACCATTTGTTACTGCTTTCCAGATATTCCTGTCGTTCCAGTGTCCATCTTCCAGTTCCCTCTTTCTCATATGACCACATACTTCCTCGTGCCACGTTCTTCTGGCTCTTTCCCGCTTTCTTCTGCCCAGTACTTGCCACTTTAGGACTTGTTTGCGCCACCGTTCTTCCGAATTCTTCCAAGCTGTTTGGCATCTAAATTTCTCCCCAACTAAAATACAAAATATTTTTAAAAAAAATGAGTGCTAAGTACTGCATCCTCTCCTTCAACCCGAAGGTACTTTGGTAACCTCAAAATTAACTCCCAATAAAAAACCTACATCACCGTCATCCTACATCTCTCAATAATAATCCTACCTGCGGTAAAACCCTTAATGGGTGGGCACGCAGCAAAAACCTTCTGGCTGTATACAGCCAACCAGCACGAGCGAGCGAACCGTTCTTCCGGCATCCGTTGTACATGTTCATAGCACTGTAGAGCTCTACTGGACATTCTGTCTATAACAGTTTCTAGTGCGTCCATTTCATGTCTAATGTAGGTGGCATGTTGTAGCTTTGATATCCTCATACTTCTTCCAAATCCATCCATTTCAGTCGCTAATACTCTTTTCTGCATTCTTCCATTTAATGTCCAACTTTCGGAACCATATATAAATATACTTTCTATTGTTGTTTGGTCGTTCTAATCATATTCCTATTCCAAAAAAGACTGTTCAAATTTCTAATCGCCTTCCTTGCACAATTTACCCTAATGATATTATATTTTTCACAAATGTTTTATATCTGTTATAGATCCTAGGTACTTAAATTGTTCGACACATTCCATTGTCACATCATTTACTTGCAGATCTTCCGAATTTCCTCCTATTACCCTATATTCAGTTTTAATGGCATTTATTTTTAATCCGCCTACTTCAAATGCATTTATTAATTTCCTAGTTATATATTCTATATCATCTTTATTCTGTCCTATTATAATCTGATCATCTGCAAATAGTAAATTGTGCAATAAGGCGCCATTCCCCTACATAACCTATTCTACTTTCTCAACACCTCTTCTAAAATATTTTAAACATTGTTTAATAAATATATTTGACAGAGTAGATCATTAAATATTGTTTACCACATTATTCTTAATAGCTTCAAAACCTGCAGAGACAGAGATAAAATAAATAAATAAATAAATAAATAAATAAATAAATAAATAAATAAATAAATAAATAAACAAATAAATAAATAAATAAATAAATAAATAAATAAATAAATAAATAAATAAATAAATAAATAAATAAATAAATAAATAAATAAATAAATAAATAAATAAATAAATAAATAAATAAATAAATAAATAAATAAATAAATAAATAAATAAATAAATAAATAAACAAATAAACAAACAAACAAACAAACAAACAAACAAACAAACAAACAAACAAACAAACAAACAAACAAACAAACAAACAAACAAACAAACAAACAAACAAACAAACAAACAAACAAACAAACAAACAAACAAACAAACAAACAAACAAACAAACAAACAAACAAACAAACAAACAAACAAACAAACAAACAAATAAATAAATAAATAAATAAATAAATAAATAAATAAATAAATAAATAAATAAATAAATAAATAAATAAATAAATAAATAAATAAATAAATAAATAAATAAATAAATAAATAAATAAATAAATAAATAAATAAATAAATAAATAAATAAATAAATAAATAAATAAATAAATAAATAAATAAATAAATAAATAAATAAATAAATAAATAAATAAATAACATAAGATAAAATCAAAGTATATCTGTAAACAATAACAAAAAGGAGAGTATAGCCGAGGCCTTCAGTAATAAACACACCAACATGGGAGATGGAAAAGGGCGAGAGAGGAAAGAGTGGTTCTGAATCGAGAAGTACTATGGATTTATGTTCATAAATAAAATTAGCAACAAAATAAATTTAAAAAAATAACTAATACAGCCATTATTTTATTATTAATAAGTCATCCTAAATATACTGATAGTTAAGTATATGAAATTAAACCTGTATTATACGGAAATATGCTCATTTAATTATTGATATGCAAATCTTTAGGAAACTCCATTTAAACGGTGGACCAAAACAACAGAAGGTTTTGTAAAGAGCTACTAGACTTACCAAGCACCTAGGGAAGCAGCTATAGTAGAATTAGGAAACACAAGAAGAAATTGAATAATAATGGAAAGAATAATAAAATTTTGGTATACATGTTTGGCCAAAGAAGAAGAGGAAATTATAAAATTATGCATGAGACAGCAAAAAATATTACTGAACTCAAATAGTTTGTGGGCAGAGATAGGAGGAATTACGGAATGTGTGTAGTGTTTAACGCCCGCTTTTACTACATACGGCACCGCAGGCGGTGACACTGATGATACATGAGATGAAGATGGAGCACAGGTGGAATGAGATGGCGGAAGAAACCGGAGATCCCGGAGAAAACCCGCCCCAGCGCCGTGTTGTCCACCACAATCTCACTTTGTGGTCGCCTGGGATCAAACCCGGGCCGCCTTGGTGAGAGCCAAGCGGTCTAACCACTGAGCCACGGCGTGGCCGAAATTATGAAAGAAAAAGGAATGGAAGATATATGGAGATTAGAGGAAAGGAATACAAGCGATGTGAGTAAATTGATAAAATGCAGAATAGAAGATATAGAAAGACAGGAAGTGTGGGGAAGTCTAGAAAATATGAAATCATTACAGTTTTACAAACAAATAAAAGGAAATTGGGGACGAGGAGCATATGTAGATTGCTGTAATAGGCAAGAGAGAGAAGGGTTAGCAGGGATGAAAACAGGATCATAAGAGGTAGGGAAAAGGGAATTTGTGAATTGTGTGGGACAAAAGAAAGCATAGAACACTATGTAATAGTGGTGCGAAGAGGTTTAAATATGGAGAGAAAATGTTTGGGAGGAAAAATGGGAGAAAGTAGAGATTTTAATATAATTATAATACTATCTCATATGATAATATAATTATAGGACATTGGTTTGCTATGAATGCAAATTTTACAGTCATATCTTATGCAAATTAGCACCCAAAATGTAATTTTGACTCTGGGGAATTTATCCACTTGGCACCTTACTTAGCGTTGTTTAGATATTGCACACCGACGTTCAACGCTGGAAAACACCAAGGTATATTTAAATATTGTGGCAAGCACCATTATAGCTGAAGAAAAGAGAGTTCCTTTTTGTATACAAGTATGGATATGGCCCATTGTCGGTCTTGCTGCGGCCTATAATCACCTTTAATTAAGAGAGTAGTAATTGGGACTTGGCCTGAAATAACGAGCCAGCCTCTCTGGTAATGAGGCCAAAAATCGATTTAAGATATACCTCTAAAGGAAAAAGAAATGACAATCTGTCAACTGTATCTAAACTCAAATCTTTAGGCGGTTGTATTAACTACGCCGACTATTTTATGTTCACGAAGAGACACTAACTGATACTCTACATACTTCTTTATTAATGGTACACCTAGAAGATAAACAAAGATTGACAATTTGTTGTAGCATTGACTGTTTTTGAGATATTCATTGTTACTATTTTTAACTTCAAACAATGAAGTACTAAGTCAACATTTGTTTTGTTTCTCAAGATTTTGGCAGTCAGCATATAGCGACTCGCTTTTCTAACATCTAATTACAGCTTCCGCTTCCTAGATTCACCTGGTACCTACAATAGAATGCGTTATGAAACTATCTCGAATAACATGAAGTGGATAGAAAAATAACAGATATGTTGCATTCACATGACTTTTTCCAATCACCCCTTTACAAATTATTTTTACAGAAACTGTTAATTATACGTTTGCATATTTCGTTGCAGGTAAGCATAGGTGTACTAAAGCAATACACATATTTTTAAAAGTAATGCTTTTATGTGGTGACTTTAAAATTCCCTGCTCTTTGCACGCTTAGAAGAAAAAGGGAATAGAAACTTACCACATGATAAAAGGGGTATAAGTATCTATAATAAAAAAGACTTCTGGGAAGTTATTAATTTCATAAAATTGTTTATATAAATCCCGACTTCAACCAGTTACATCCTTTTTGCTTAGTGAGATTTTTATCTATCTCTTGCGTGTGGCATTATACGAAACTCATTCAGAATAAAGATAATTCAAGATGGACATTGTATTTAACATGCTAATATCGACATATTTAGAGTCATTTTAAAAAGAACTAAAAATAAAGAAAATGTTTGCATGTAAAGGATAGTTTGGGGTAGAAAATCTTCGCAGGGTATTCCTAGAAGACAATCAAACTTTTATTTGGGAACTATGCTGTACACACACATACACAATTTTTTCTACGATTTGTTTATATTCAGAGGAGCTTCAAAATGTATATTTCCGTAGAAGTCTAGCTATTGAATTTTTGGGTGAAATGCAATACCTACTTGTACTTAATATAGATAGATAAGTGGTACAGAACGTGTTTGAATATACAAGTAGAAGAACGGATAGAGAAACACATATAAATACTACAACTAAGATATAAGGCTTACCACATAGAAATATTCCATATACTTTCTAAATAATACACCTTACTTTATTGTTTCGTCTGTACCCCGCCATTGTCTGTAATTGTCCTATCGGCGGCCTTTGTTTGTTTGTTTGTTTGTTTGTTTGTTTTTTGTAATTTACGTCCTCCAACGTTAAGTCATACCGGACGATGCATGGAATGGGTGAAATCATGCTCAAATGAACCCAGGGTCCATAGAGCTTAGAGATACCCGATATTCGTCTATCAGGATAAGGGAAAACTCCGGAAAAAACCTTATCCAGGTAACTCAACCTGACCGAGATTCGAACTTGGGACCTCTTGAACGTCAGGCAGACACGCTACAGGGCCGTGCCGTGGCTCAGTGGTTAGACCGCTTGGCTCCCACCAAGGTGGCCCGGGTTCCATCCCAGGCGACCGCAAAGTGAGATTTGTGGTGGACAACACGGCGCTGGGCGGGTTTTCTCCGGGATCTCCGGTTTCCCCCGTCATCTCATTCCACCGGTGCTCCATCTTCATCTCATGTATCATCAGTGTCACCGCCTGCGGTGCCGTATGTAGTAAAAGCGGGCGTTAAACACTACACATTCACATTCAGACACGCTACCAAGGCGGACGCGGCCGTTCTTCTTTGGTATTATCCCCTAGACGTTGGGCTGGTGGTACTTTGGGTGTTTTTTAAATGATTAGACCATGTACACATTCCCACTTTCATACTTCCAGAGTCTGGGGAAAATGTAGAATCATCTTGGTTGGAGAAAAATACTCACCCCCAGCCGGGAATCGAACCCGGGACCTCTAGCACAGCAGGCAGATGCTCTACGGGGAATCTGCTATTTATAACAAAATATATTACTGTTTTAAGAAATAGTGCAGTTCAAAAAGTGTTGCAAAGGAAGTGATTTTAGTATATTTTTCAGAGAAATTACAGGTATCAAAATCATCTAGTCTGTGGTCGAGGTATTCGATATTGAGATATACATTGTCGACTAAAGACGGAGTGGGTATTAGTAAATACGAGTTACGTCCAGAAAGTAAGTTCTGTTTGGTAATAATATTAAATTGTGTACAGATACAGAAAAATTATTTATTGCACAAAATTCTACAACTCTTAAACTACTTTTCCACATAAGTGCCGAAATTTTGCAGGCATTTGTCATAGCGATGCACAAGTTTTTGTATACCTTCTTCATAGAAGTTTGTCGCCTGTGTCTTCAACCAGTTGGAAACATTTTCTTTCAGCTCTTTGTCATTGTTGAAGTGTTGACCGCCAAGGAAAGATTTGAGATGCAAAAACAAATGATTCCATAGCGAGAGTACTAATTGTAAACTTTCGGTTTTCCTGGATCTTGTCATCAATCTCGTGAACTAGTTCTTCTGTAACCAAAGATGGACGCCCACTTCGTTCTTAATCGTGCACTTCACTACGTCCTTCATTGGACTGTCGGACCCATCTTCTCACCATTGCATCACTCATCGCATTTTGTCCGTAAACATCGCAAATTTGTCGATACATTTCAATTGGTTTCACTTTCCTAGCACTCAGAAAACAAATCACAGATCTGATTTCACAAGTGGGGGGATTTTCAATCAACACCGACATTGTAAACAAGCACAACAAAGCGTACGTGGCTGACAGCGATCTCACAATGGCGCACGTTTCTTCTCCTTGATACAGAGCGTCTACCGCGCATGTGGGGAACTGCGATCGCAGCGCTGCAGCGGAGATAAATTGAAACAGCACTTACTTTCTGGATGCTCCTTGTATATCAAGTTGAAGGCCTTTTTAAAAAAAGAAGCCATGTGGGTATGTTTGTTTCTTGTTTTTCAGATAACTAAAGAAAAATTAGAACATCGGACTAAGCCATCTACAAGGTAATCAGTAGTCAAAGAGATTATAAGATGAAGTTATTGATACTAGATTAAAGTAGGCATTCCTGAAGAATAATTCTTTTTTTCTGGCAAATAAATTGACGCGTCCCAGACTCACCATTAGGTCCATCATAACCTCAATAGTCTCCATAATTAGCAACATATCCTCTGTTTCATCCTACAACTTGTGATACTTCATAAAAAAATAAACCACCATCTACCCACAGACTATTATTATAAATCCATCATAATGCCAGTAAGGTAAAGAGTCGGAATGGAAAAACGTCGGAGGCTCCTTGTCTTCGGAGAAGGATGACTCTTCAATGACACCTCTGTGCTGATGTCTCGCAAATAGTTAACTTTATTTTTCTGCTTGACCTGCTATATTGACTCTGGTAGAGATAATTCACTCTTTACAGAGATTATTCATATCTAACAGTAAAAGGCCTACTTTGCAGTAACAAAAGCATCGCGTAATGTCGTGTTTTTTTTTCTTATGGTGACGGATAAAGATTTTGCAGACACAATAATAGATAAATTTAAAATACAATTATGCACAACGCTTTCAGAAACACTTCTAAATCACAGAGAAAAATTTTCTTGTGGCGTCACCGGAAGTTCTTTTCCATTTCTTTAGTTACCACTAAACAGTTATATCCCATTTCTTTGCGGTCTCTTGTTTTTTCTTATATCCACAATCACATTTATATTCCGCTGCATAAACACTACACTTCCCAAATCTCAATCAACATTCCAAAATTAATAAACAACTTTTGTTTGAGGCCGATAAAATCTCCTGCTGGCGTATAATACTTCTCCTATTACATTACGCAGGTATTGATGTCAGAGAAGTAAACTTGGATTGGCATTAAGGTCGGCGTGAAAAGAAAACAGAGTTCGAGGTAAACTTCATCGCGATTTTCACACCGAATTAACAATTGCTCAAGCATTGCGTGACTGTACGCGACAAACCATTGCACGACAATTTCTCATACTTTCTGTTGTAACACTTGGACAACAGGATTTCTCATAAGACGTGATAATTGTGTATCACCAGCCTTAAAATGAGACGTTACATCATCTGCCTCATGAATATGTATTCTGGATAGAAATTTACATAATTTTAATTGTAGTAATGTTTTAAACGTGTGGATGTTAGGAAATATGTCCTGTGTTTTCTTATAATAAACATTGACATGTTTGTTTGTGAATTTGTTTAGGAATGACAAGCGAATGTTGCTGTTGCAAGGTTATTCTCACTTCTTGTTAGAATGTGTATTCATCGCTTAGTGTCATGTAATAAGTACTAGCAAAAGTCATTAAAATAAATTATTTTTCTGCAACCTACATAGGCACATTATTCAGAGGAAACAATGCATTGTCACTTGACACACTGTGGTTTAGAAGGATCTATTGTACCTCAGGAAGATGATATTAAATGAAGGAACCACAGCAGGGTGCAGGCCACAGGTAGACTGGCCACAGAGACGCAAAGAACTCTTTAAGTATTCTAAGCTCAAAGATTGCTGGAGCTGCCTAGAGTGATGAACTACCCTTCACCCGAGCAGACTCCTAATATACATGGAGAGTACTCTTATCTTTAAGCAAACATCCGCGCCATCTACCCGATATCGCCATATTCATAGCAGCACAGCTGAAACAAGAGAATAAAAATAGTCGGCCTATCGTCCAGGGAAAGCCACTCAAACCCAAGGTGAAATTGGGCGGTCGACGGAAACCGAACCTAAGACATCCCGAGTGAGAGCTTTACACGTTACCGCAGAGCCCTCTTACTTGGTTTCACAAAACAACTTTAAAAGAAAAAGTTGTGCACGAGCAAGCAGACGCTCGTGTTTGTGTGCCCAAATGTGTGTGTAAACAGTATAACTCAAAACGGAAAGTTGAATAATTGCTAAAGCTGGTATCTAAGTTCATATTTTCCAAGGATGCCCATGCCAAACTACCCTTTACACGGAACGAGAATTCAATTTAGTGTCCGCCACAATAAAAGAAAGAAACCAATAATCACACGATACTTTTGTGGGCCTTTTACTGTTAGTCATGGATGAATAATATTTGCAAAGAGTCAAATTAACTCTACCAAAGTCAATATAGCAGGTTAAGCAGAAAAACAAGGTTAATATTTGCAGGACAAAAACACATTACTCTAATACATATAGTGTCATGGATATTAATTTATAGTCTCTTTGACTATCGATTACCTCGTAGATGTCTTAATCCGATGTTCAATTTTTCTTTAGTTGTCTGAAAAACATGAAACAAACATACATCTACAATGTAACACTTCTTGAACTGCACCGCTTCTTAAAACATAAATATTCTTTGTAATAAATTGCAGACGACTTCTGTGGCAGAAAACTAAGATTATCTTCTTCAGATATAAAACTTCCGTCACCTGAATCACTCATTTAACATACAGTTTACCATTTGTTATTTTTGCATCACCATAGTTGCTACTCTTTGCTATTCAGTCTCCATTACCATGTCGCACCTAGTAAAAGCGTGGATTCTAAATCTCTTTTGTAAAACAATTTTAAATATTTTTATAATTCTTTATTCAAGTGAATGTTTTCTTACGTAACGGTTAAAAGTGCGTATAGGGCTAGCGATGTTTCATGTTTATAATGATCTTGAAATTTATGCCTACGACTCTAACGCCTCGCGCGTTCAATTGTCGGTGATCGCAAGTGTCATAATATTTTGTCAACGTTTTGTTTAGAATATCGTATGTTTAAGATATGTATATGACAAATAACATGTCCAATTTTACTGAGAATAGTTGATCGCTATGTTATGCATGGTTGCGAGGGGGTTATATCTCTTACTAGTTTTAATGATACAGTAGGTCATTCAAAATCGCTAGTCATTTTTGAGAACATCAAATTTTTAAAAATTCAGGTAGTGGACAGAGAATTTCCTTACAGTCTTCGTGTTGCATACCTGTCAGGCTGAAAACTTAAACGCCATGTTTGGTATTTAAATACGTTTTCTTTTCGTGTTCAAAACACATACAGTATGCGCAATTTATCTCGAACGTTCGTCTCCTAAGTCCTCACTCGGTAGGTTTCGGCTAACTCCGTAAACACAGATGACAACTTAGAAACATGAAATACGCTATACTAGTACACTCTGACATCTAGTGACTAATATGCTAAGCTTTTACGCGCGCTCTTTGTTTTCTGTGTGTATTCGTTTGGTGCAAGTTTGAGGTTAATTACTACAGCTTAACCAGTTTGTAATTAAGGCTGAGGGCACACCAAACTCATCACCATATGTACCTTCCGAGCAACGAACTCCTACTCGGAAACATGCACGTACAGACGTGCATAGTGATGGCCGCAAAATAATAGCGAAAGTTGCAGAAAATTGCGATATAGAAAAGGATAACAATCAGTTAATGTTCCCACTCAGCCTCTCAATAGAACGAGCTGCTGCTTACACAGAAAAAAACGTCAGCACTGTCAGGCTTATTAAATCGTTTTGTACATCTTATCATAATAAATCTCCAAAAACACCAGGAAAAAGCAGGTAAGGTTGTGATCTGTGTACGGTAATAACTAATAGTGATGTTTTCTTTCTTCTTTTCCCTTCAATCCTTTCCTTTTTGGCTTCCTCCTTTTCCTTATATCTTTCTTTTTCTCTTGCTCTGAGCCCTTTGTATATTTCTACATAGCTTTCTATTTCCCTCCATTACCAAAGCTACACCGGTATTTAATAGAGGCCAACAAACCTAGGAGCAAGACTTAACTATGTTGTGGATGTTATGGTTCTCGAAAGTGGGCACACACCTCGTTTACCTCCGTATAACTGTGATCTGAATGCAATTGAACTGGTGTAGGCAAAAATAAAGAACGTTTTCAGAGGACACAACGTTACTGGTGATATGTCAGCCACAAATCTGTAGAAACTTTCTATAGAAGCATTCTCTTCTGTAACTGCGACGGATTGGGAAGGATACTGCAAGAACTGGAAATGAAATATTGGAGAAATAATGGTGTAATTGAAAATGCGATTGATGAAATTATCAACAGATCAGAGGACTCTAGCGATGAAAGTAATGCAGTGGACTCAGAAATCAAAGAATCACAAAGCGAATGAGTATTTATGGCTGTCATATTTGTTTACTGTTTTTATGTGTTTCATAAATAGTAAGTATATAAATATACAGCTTATAAGATCGAGTTCAATTTAATGTCTGTGCACAGATATCACACTTGCGACGTATATTCTCGCTTATCTTACAATCTATTTTGCTTAACTGTGTTTTTCAAGGTTGACCACACTGCAGAAACAAGTGCTAGCTCTCGCAACTTACCCTCTGCCCGCACTACACCGTGAATCCAGCGCTCTTCTTATCTTGCGCGTACTGTACACACACATCACCTTTTTAGAGAATTTTTGTTTCAGGGGGCTTAAAACATATTTCCTGTGAAACATCAGCTACTTAATATAAATAATAGAGAAATTAATAAATTTTCATGAGAATACTTTGTAAAAGCTGTGTAAAACTAAGCAATAATGGATAGAGAGGGTCGCGTGAATGTCACAACGTTTCAATTCTATTCTAAGTACTTAAGAATTTGCCAGTTGCTTATTTTACGCACTATTATTGGTTCCCTGGTTGTTTATCTCTATCCTAGCACTTATGCAACATTGATTTAATATTCCGTTGTGTCCTCCATCTCTCTGTCTCTGAACTTCCTCCCCTTCTCTTCCATTTCTCTTTGATTTTGTCTGCATACTTCCCCACCTCCCTTATTCCTTTCTCTCTTTCCAACGCAAGCATTTTATAGTTACTACGTAAGCCCCTTTATTATCGCAGTTCTAAACCAATATTAATTTTCTCCAGTTTTCTATTTCTTTACATTCCACTACATAATGTGCTATGCTTATTTTATTTCCGCATAAAATACATTCCTTTAGTGAACCCCCTCTTAATTTGGGTCCTGTCCTTAACCAAGCTAAACACACACTTGCAGTCGTTTTAATAATCATCTAAACTTTATCATACATATCGAGAGTCGATAACAATACAAGAATTTTATAACATTGTCTTAACATTCTTAGTTTTCTTATTTATATTTTGGCTCTTCAAGGGACAGTGTACGCCAGTCGCCGTGACAATTCGGCAACTACTTAAACAAAGCTGTTTTGCGGGCAGGGCGAGGGCTGCATGTTTCTTTAATTATTTGTTGTTTACTATAATTTATTAATTCAGTACCTGCAGTCACTTTGATAGCTTTCCTTAGAGTAGCCAGAGAAGTAAAGTGATACGCCTGAATGTAGCCAGCCAAGTAGGTAATCTATGTTTCGATTTAACAGAGTGAAAACAGAGCGACTGAGCGAAAGAGCAAGATTTACTTTCACGAACAAACCGTCGTATTTTAGCCTTAATTACAAATTCCATATTCTTCTAAAATATAGTTTGTAATACTGAATGCCGATCTTAGGAACAGCAAATTCTAACAGTGTAATGAAAATCAATTTTAAAGTGATGCGCATTTAAAGTGGTGAAAGGAGAGTAGATTTAAATTGCGCAAAGTGCCGTTCATGTCGCTTTATTCATCAAGAACGGCGATGGACCAGATAATAATTATCGCATTAAATGATTCAAAGAAGCCTCGGTTACTTCACTATGAAGCGGCATGATGTGAACAAAACATCGCAACAATGTGAGGTTTCTTCAGCAAAAGAAAATCATTCAATTAACAAGCGAATTCCGCAACTCTCATCGCGTTCTTTCGTAAATTGCGGAGATTTTGCTCTCTCTATCTCCTACCTTGTGCAACTGCCTGACAAGTGATGCTTGGAAGAAAACTAATAAAAATTAAAATACAAGTGAAAGGAGTAACTAGCTAAACTTTTGTCTCTTCCTTATGTTTACGATGTGATCGTGTTTGCGTGATACGTATCAGGCTCCCAGTTCGATTTCCATTCAACTTTGATGTACTTTTTTACGTTCTCGCTGATTAGTATGTGAATTGTTGGATGATTTCTCATATATCATAATTTGTTTCATTCTTTTCTATTTTTCATTTTCATTTCTATTTCATATTTCATAGGTGCCTCTTGGTTTTCGTGGCGTGAAGCGGTGTTGAACAGATAGCATGGACGCTTGCTCAGGGAAAAGATTATCTCCATGGACAGAATATGCAATGTCTGCGTGCAGGTAAGTAAAATGACCTTACTTCCAACTACTCTTCAGTTTAAAACATCATCATATATTAAAATTTTCTCAAAAATGAACTAAACTACCTTATACCAAAAATGTTTACATGAAAAATAAAATGTGTATCTTCAATTTTCTGGGTATAACGTGTCAAGTCCTCTCCAATAAGAAGCAAATTTATACAATATTGTATAACTAGTAAACGTTAAGCGATACATTAAGCTGCGTGACTTACAAAGTATTGATATCTTTAAAGCATACAATTTATTTCCGATACAGTGGTTTACAGCATCCGCACGGAGAGCTGGAGATCCGGGTTCAAATCCCGGCAATTGCATTGAATTTTTCAGTCTGGCTCTACCCATCCGAACCTTAGCCTACAAACGGCTAGTGTGAAAAAAATGATTATTTCCATTATTTCCGGTATATGAGGGCTGTTCAATAAAGAATGATTACAATTTGTTTTTGACAACGTACCTTTACTCATCCTCATAATTTTGATAGTCCTTCTCAAAACAGTCTCCCCTGAATGCGATGTACTTGTCCCAGCGTTTCTGTCAGTCTTCAAAGACATGCTGGAAACCATTTTTGAGAGATCCTTCAAAATCGCCTCCGCAGCCTTCACCACTGCTTCTGATGATGATTAATGCCTCCCACGAAGACGTTTCTTCAAGTTAGGGAATAGAGAAAGTCACATGAGGCTAAATCCGGACTATAGGGAAGGTGAGGGATGCACTTCACGTTGATTTTTGCAAGATATTCCGCAACAACATTGGCAATATACGGCCGCGCATTATCGTGGTGCAGCATCCAGCCTGCTTCACGGAAATGTGGTAATTTGTGCGCCTTTCTTTTGCAGTGTTTTCAGGACTTTCCTGTAGTATTGTCCAGTTACTGATGTGTGTGCAAGTACAACGTGCTGATAAACCATTCCATGAATATCAAAGAATGAGATGACCATAACTTTCCCAGCAAAAGCAACCACTTTTTTTCTGAGGGGGTTGGTGAAGAAGGAGATTTCCACATTGAGCTTTGTTGTTTGCTCTTAGGATCAAAATAATGTAGCCAAGTTTCATCAGCAGTGATTATGTCTGAAAAAAGCTCCGGATCTTCCTCTAACATCAACTTTAACTGTATGTTACCTCCATTACAGCGGTAGCCGATACTGAACATGTCTGAACTTGCCTGGTTCTCACAGGCGGGAACCAGGGGTGCCAACAATGAAACTACTACGGCGTGTTTTTTCACATTAAGTTTGAATTTAGAGCTAAAAATTATAACTGGAAAAAATTATGATCATCTTTATTGAACAGCCTCGTATATATATAGTCTTAAGGTATTTCCGAGATATTTCTTATCAGCGGCCGCTCTCCTTTGGAAGATATCGAAGGTGTTAACTAGTATTCGTTCAGTTGACTGTACTTCGTATCTTAATCATTAGATCACGTAAACATTCAGACTCTCATGCATACTCTGTAAAAGATGGGTCTCTTCCCTAGGTTTCGTGACGTGAGGCGATGTTGGACAGATGGCACGGACGCTTGCTCAAGAAAAAGATTACCCATATGGATACTACATGGAATGTCTGCAGGCAAAGTGAGGAAAATGCCTTACCTACAACTATCCTTCAGTTGAAAACATTTTTTATGGAAAGGTAGAGTCAGACTGAAAAATTCAATGCCATTGTCGGGATTTGAACCACGGATCTTCTGGTTGCCGTCCAGCCGCTGTAACTATTGAGCTATTATGACTATCCCTATTAGTGGTCCGAACTATAAAGCCCGGGCCTTAAAGTACTTACTTACAGCATAGTAAGTCGTCATTAAGGTAGCTGTCTCATGTGTTTATGAGAACTCCTAGTGGTTTGCCGGGAAAAACACGAGTCAGTTGGAGAATTTAATGTCATACCCGGGTTTTAAAGTACTTACAGCATAGTAAGTCGTCATTAAGGTAGTTGTCTCATGTGTTTATGAGAACTTCTAGTGGTTTGCCGGGAAAAACACGAGTCAGTTGGAGAATTTAATGTCATACCCGGGTCTTAAAGTACTTACAGCATAGTAAGTCGTCATTAAGGTAGTTGTCTCATGTGTTTATGAGAACTCCTAGTGGTTTACCGGGAAAAACACGAGTCAGTTGGAGAATTTAATGTCATACCCGGGTCTTAAAGTACTTACAGCACAGTAAGTCGTCATTAAGGTAGTTGACTCATGTGTTTATGAGAACTCCTAAGTGGTTTACCGCGAAAAACACGAGTCAATTGGAGAATTTAATGTCATACCCGGGTCTTAAAGTACTTACAGCATAGTAAGTCGTCATTAAGGTAGTTGTCTCATGTGTTTATGAGAACTCCTAGTGGTTTACCGGGAAAAACACGAGTCAATTGGAGAATTTAATGTCATACCCGAGTCTTAAAGTACTTACAGCATAGTAAGTCACCATTAAGGTAGTTGTCTCATGTGTTTATGAGAACTCCTAGTGGTTTACCGGGAAAAACACGAGTCAATTGGAGAATTGAATGTCATACCCGGGTCTTAAAGTACTTACAGCATAGTAAGTCGTCATTAAGGTAGTTGTCTCATGTGTTTATGAGAACTCCTAGTGGTTTACCGGGAAAAACACGAGTCAATTGGAGAATTTAATGTCATACCCGGGTCTTAAAGTACTTACAGCATAGTCAGTTGTCATTAAGGTAGCTGTCTCATGTGTTTATGAGAACTCCTAGTGGTTTACCGGAAAAAATACGAGTCAGTTGCAGAATTTAATGTTGGCACGTTGGCCATAGTAGCTCAATGGTTAGAGGGGCTGGACGGCAACCAGAAAATCCGTGGTTCAAATCCCGGCTATAGCATTGAATTTATCAGTCTGGCTCTACAGTTTCATAGTGCGTCCTACACACGGCCAGTGTGAAAGAACAATTAATTTCCAACTTTTTATACTTAAATTTTGTGAAAACAATGGACTAAAATACTTTATACCTAAATATTTACATGAAAAATAAAACGTATATCTTCAATTTTCTGGTTATAAGGTGTCAGATCCTCTCCATTAAGAAGGAAATTTATACAATATTGTATATCTGGAAAACGTTAAGGATGCACTAAAATGCACGACATACAAAATATTGATATTTTTAAAGCACAATTTATTTCCGATATTTTTTTGTCTTAACGTATTTCGAGGTATTTGTTATTTATGGTTCGAATTCGTCAATAGTTTGTCATTCTTTTAAAGTCCTGTTGACTTTCGATTGTTTCTCGCTGTTGCATGGAAAGACTACGGAAGTTTAAGCTCAGCATCCAGCGTCCAGTTCTAAAACATTTGACTATCACTATTCCACTCTGTGCGTATAACGAAAGGCGTAATGTAGTTATGAAAATGTTTATGTGATTAAAGTAAAGAAAATAGAAAATAATGTGAATACAACACAGATATGGTCTAAAATATATATTATAATGTGCAATTAAACAGTAATGGGTAGAGTAATGAGTATGACTGTACTACATATTATTATTTTATAGTAATTAATTGAAATGTTACCTGGCTTCTTCCGAAGTTACAGTAATTGAGTACGGTTGGATGCTTAGGGGAGTTTCATCCAGTTTATAATGTTAGGTTATTACGGTTACCTTCAGAGAGGGCGCGGTATTAAATGTAGGTAATTAGTAGAGTGTCTCTGTAATTGAGACATAAAACAGTTTTTGCCCCACACAAATTGGAGCCTATTTCTGTAATGTTTATGATGTACTAATGTCTCGATGAATATAATGCAAGTCTAGGCAGAGACAATGAACATGAGCTGTAATTCTCACGTTTCCTCGATACCATTTCTCTGAATGTGTTATAAGGTGGGGGAAAACTGAACAAAGCCCTTATTAACAAATGCCTTTTGCTGTACAAGTGTTACCGTAACCGAGAGGAATGGTTCAGAACCATAACATGGGAGAACCAATTTGACTTCCCTTCCGAAGGAAGCATACTAATAATTGTTACGTCGGAAAGGTATATCGCCCTCTATTGGGTGTGAACCTACGACCTCGGGAACCAGAGGTTAGTTTGTTACCTATAAACCACAAAGGAGCATTCTATGCGTCTCGAAGCCGTTCCTCTTTTAATCGCTCCAACCAAACAGTTGGACAACAGCACACATGTGATAATTGGTTGACAGTAGTTACGTCACAGTACTTATTTTCTCTGTGCTTCCAATGTTTAAAAACAAGGTGAGTATTGAAAGCGAAAGGTAGAGGGAGAGAGGGGGGGGGGAAAGAATCAATAATTGTTTTCATTTCGTGAATTGCCTCTTCAGTTGAAACGAGCAATAAAATTGAGTTTTCTACTCCAGGAAATTTAACAATTTGCTATTAACCGAACGAGGTAGTGCATGCGGTACGCCTGTGTTTTTTTTTTTTTTTTTTTTTTTTTTTTTTTTTTTTGTAATTTACGTCCGCCCCAGCGTTAAGTCATATCGGACGGTGAATGAATTGGGTGAAATGGTGCTCAAATGAGTCCAGGGTCCATGGAGCTTAGAGTTACCCGACATTCGTCTTGAAGGTTAAGGGAAAATCCCGGAAAAACCTTATCCAGGTAACTCACCCAGACCGAGATTCGAACTCGGGACCTCTTGAACGTGAGGCAGACATGCTACCATCTACGCTACCGAGGTGGGCGACTGTGGCTTGCATTCGGAAGGCGGCGGTTCAAATCCCATTTATCTCCAATCAGATATTTTTCGTGGTTTCTGGAAGTTTCACGCACGGAATATATTGTTGGAAATTCATTATTTACGATAGCGCGCCGCAGAGAGATAAGGGACAGGTAGTGCTGGGCGAAGATAAACAGATTGCCTAAGCAGATAAACATAGCTCAAAGATAAAAGACTTACCAAAACAGATAAAGTGAGGTAAATGGAACATTCTAGTGACGTCTTGATTGATACAGAACATTCGGTCTCTTGTTTGTTCCAGAAATATATCGTAATAAGAGTAGTAGTATATAAGGAAGCTGAGACTTGCCAAGAGAGTCGTAAACAATTATAAACGGTGTAGTTGAAGCTTGTGTGTGATGAAAGTGAACTCTTTGTTGTGGTCAACGACCTTGGTAGATTGTATTTGTGTATGTGGCGGATTCTGCTACTGTAATAACTGAACAGTGTATTTCTACGGAAATAAAGAACATAGCATTTCTGAAAATTGTACTTTTAATTCTATGAAGCCACAAAGTCACAATATGAATTAGAAATAGATGATTCCGGAAGACCATTTACACAATTAAAGTCAATTGCATAGCATACACCGATTCAAGTGAACTAGTGTACTTATAGTAGTGATATGCTAATTAAAATAACCTAAACATAAGCAGTTAAGATAAATAAGATTTCTAGACATTGGACTTTCAAGATATAAAATGAAATAAATTTGCAGATACTCTTATCAGTCTATCACCAAGGGTTTGCTTTTCCTATACATTGTATGATACAGGAACCGATGCTTACAACGATGCAAATTGGTCTAATTATGCACTACTGTGCATTGTAACAGGTAAGGATTATTGTAATGGGGCATTAGTTTTAGACAAAATATTCACTGTCTATTTGGTATAGTGGACAGTGAATTTGGTTGCTTGTGAAACCATTCTTGATAATATAATCTAAACAGACATTAACGCTGAATCGTGGGTTTCGTACAGTATCTTACATAAAATAATTTCTCTTTATTTAGCAACGTTTTAATGAAGTTCATTATTGGTATTGCGCCTATCGAAGTAGTAGTGAAGGCGGATAATTAAGAAGCACGAACTCTAAACTGCTGATAACAAGTATTACCTATACACTTCACGTCTTGGGTGTTACGACAAGAGGCAGTTTTCTCTGCCAGGTCCAACTTACAAAGCTGTAAACCTTGACATCCCCTTGCGTGCTGGATAATTGAATCCTTGCAGAGTGAAGATGGATGTCTAATACTCAAGTTTAACATTATTATAATTGACCCCTATCTTGATATCCTGGGAGGAGGCCCGAGGTGTGGGAAAATGTTTACTTCGTGGCAATGATCAGAGGATGCAAAGGTCACTTTTAACACGCCGCAAGAGGTTTGATCTTCACGAATGTGTAGTGTTTGCGTTCTCGCCAAGATCACAAAAAGGTGAGACTCTCGTCGTCGAAGTAATAAATTACTCGTCCAATTTGGACGCAAAATACCAGTAATACTGACTCTTAATAGTCCCCTTTCGTGGGTTCAAATCTACTCTGATCTCCTTCAGTTGCTGGATAAATATTGGATATTCAACATCACGACCCAAGATCCAAAATTTAGAACAACACCTGCAAGGGTAACTGAGAACTGAGATCGTTGAGTCAAGGACTCTTGAGTATAGGATCTACACTTCTAATCCGCCAAGACCGTCCACTGAGCTAGAGGTATCCTAAGTTATGCACCATCAAATAAGAAGCAAATGAGAAGGACCTTGGATACAAAACATATGGGAATTGATGGAACATATAGATATGCCATATTTAGAGGAATGGGGAGTACTGTTATAAAGGCTTTTGGAAAGAAATAGAATCAAGATTAGAAGATAGCCAAGTTATTTTTGTTAGTGCAAGGGAGAAAAGTTCGTTTAGGATATATAGGGAACGAAAAACAGTGTAGAGGAGGGAAAATTACATAGATGTGTGTAATAAGTTAGGGAAGAAGGATTTGCATGGCGAGTACAGGATTTAGAAATTTAACTTGATAAGAATAAAGAAAAATGCCCAATGTGTGGAGAAGATAATACAGACTGGCGTGGTATACTATATTACAAAGAAACAAAGGTATGGAGAGAATAAAATTAACAAAAGTGGAGCAGTTCTAAGGAGGGGTGAGAGCTATTGCTAATCAGGACAATGTTGTCTGTAAAAGGAGAAAATAATGTAAGAAATATAGGTGATTACTTGGAGAAAGACAGATAGAAATGGTTAAGAATGATTAAAAGTAACCAACAATTAAGACTGGAGAAAGGGGAATTAGGGATATAAGAGAGAAGAGAGTCATCAGTACACGAGGGTTGTGTGAATTGAGACCGAAATATAAGGCAAGTAGTTAGAAAGGATGTACTGCGCGCTGGCATAGTGGGCTAAGGCATCATGCTTTGGTTCCCTGCCACGGAATGAGGCTCGGGGTCGATGCCACCGCTGGGGGTGTAGGACAGCATCGTGAGGAAATTGAAGACCTTACGAACCCTGGTCACGAGAAACAACGTTTCGACTCTGGGTGCCGAGATGCTGACTACATCTCCTCCCCGTATTGTTTAGATGATCGCAGGCCGCCAGTCGGGTTGACAGGCTTTGGCCCAGTAAGGGCTGTCGCGCCATTGTTTGTTGTTAGAAAGGATATATGACAAGATCTTCTTGGGAAACAAGCGAGGTTGGGAGCGTGCATATCTCCAATAACCACGATATTTTATAAAATGTTATAACCACAAATGTATCATTGGATATAACACAAATATCAACAAAGACAAAACACTATCAATACTCGCATCACTGAACAAAAGACTGTTTTCAGTAAATTAAATGCCATATCAGGAGATGGCGTGAGTATAGAAAATTAATTGGGTCAAATAAACTACTTAACTTGATGATCAATCTGTGCTTTTTAAGTCGATGGATTTCCATTTTTAAGGCCAGTTTCCAAGAGGAGCTGAACTGAAATCCAGCTTCACGATTCAGCGTGCTCCTCTCGGAGGAAATGGCCAAGGCCTCCTAAACTCTCCGCTCCCAGTAACTGTTGCATTTAGCCAAGATGGTCGTCTCCTGAAAGTTGGCTCTATGGTCGTTATCAGAACAATGCTCTGCCAGTCCAGACCTCTGAGGTTGCATTAAATGAAATGAATTATGCAAAACTAATGATAATCCATAACAAATAGGCCATGATCTTTATCCACAAACATTTTTAAAACCCACAACTTATTTTAAATAACTTTTTTGTGATATTAGCCATATCCAATATTCTCGTTTTTATTAGTGTGAATAAAATAATTTGTGCTATTTTGAGCTACATTCCTCGAAAGAGCGTAGAACTTCAACGCCAGCATAAAGAACCCGCTGTCTTGAAACTTGCCTCTGCATTTCTCGTGTCTATAACGAAATTTGTTTAAAAAAAAAGAACACGTTTGTGTCGTTTGCTTAAGAATGCTTTGGAAATAATGGTGGCTAGAAAAAGTAATGTGAATGTGGGACTTAAGAGTTTTTGTTTATGGTTATAAATAAGATACTAGTGAATGGTAATTTTTCGGTATAGAGTCGTTGAATGGAGTACATCTCGTCTGTAGGGAGAGTAAAAATGAAGTACCTGCATTATATTGGTTTATGTCAAGAAATGCTTGCCGGTTAATAATGTATTAAGCTGTCCTTTCCATTGTGTGTCGTAATTAACTCCCAGTACTCATGAAGCGCAGTGAAACAACAAATGGAATAGAAAAGACGAGCAAGATAAGAGAATACGGGAGTTATCTTGGTCCTCACATCGCAGCTGTCTAACTGACACAACCTGCCAACATCCAAGTGCTACAATTAATTAAACCAACTTTCACATCGCTAGAGCGGAGATTAAACTTATTTTTCATATTCACATCACTTCAGATACATTTATCAACGCTTGTTTCTTTGTCAGTCGTGCCTGCAAATTTTAGACCCGCATTTCTTAATGATATTTGTTACCTTCTTTGTCAAATAGCTACGGTAGGGTGAGGAATTATACTCCACAAAACTCTTTAACAATATTTCACAGAAAATAGACATTTTGAACGCGCATCTGTAAGAAGTACAACTACCTATATTCCACTTTACAATTTAATATCGAGATTCAGTCCAAAACACATATTTTGAGGCCCACTTAAAGCTCCTAAAATATTTTTATAAAAACGTCCGTGTGTTTTCTATCTGTTTATTTAAGCTTAATAATTTAAAAAGATATGACACTAAGATTTCCAAAGAAATACCCTCACATTAACATTGAAACATCTTCAATACTTTTTATTATCTTTAAAATGTCTCTAAAGAGTTTATTAAAATTTCATATATATAAGATGTTTGCATGATAAATGATATGCATTGAAAATCGTTAAAAAAACTTGAAAATCGTTAGAGATGCGCAAAAATGTACTACACAAATAATCAACACATCTCATTAAAGTACAAAATATATGTTAAATAAAATTAGTTTGTAGGCACAATCCTTTTCGAGATATTCTTGTTATTGCTTTGATATTTTAAATAAAAAATGTTTTTCAAATGTTAAGACGTTATTTTTTTATGGTCATGCAAAGAGTGTCGCACGTAAGATCCGCTTTGAAAAGCTTAACATTAACATTAACTCTGTATTCTTATACCTAGAACGAAACGTGTAGAAGGTGTAACGAAAGTTTCTGTTGATGAACAATAAGTAGAAAGATAAATAAAGGTTGCAAAGACTGCATTCTCCGGCTGGGAGGAACTCGGGGCGTTAACCACGTCCCACCCTCCGCTACTGCACACATGACATTGTCGACATATGGCACCTGTTGTGGGCCGAAGTAGATGTTACGATGGTGGGGCGGTTGACCTCGGTCTTCCATGGGTTGTTGTGCCAGACAATAGTTTAGCTTATTTAAGAAAGAGAAATAAGCGTTTGTGGAAATAGTTTGTAAACGATTGAGTATGGAAAGTATTGTAAATATAAAGTATTTTTACAACATGCAGTTATAACATACATTTTACTAGAAGCATGCTGCACTTTCCTGTGACCTCTGATTCCTTCCTTCACTTCATCCCTTCCTCGTAGGAGGTGATAACTGCAGTGGATATTATTATTATTATTATTATTATTATTATTATTATTATTATTATTATTATTATTATTATTATTATTATTATTATTATTATTATTATTATTATTATTATTATTATTATTATTATTATTATTATTATTATTATTATTATTATTATTATTATTATTATTATTATTATTATTATTATTATTATTATTATTATTATTATTATTATTATTATTATTATTATTATTATTATTATTATTATTATTATTATTATTATTATTATTATTATTATTATTATTATTATTATTATTATTATTATTATTATTATTATTATTATTATTATTATTATTATTATTATTATTATTATTATTATTATTATTATTATTATTATTATTATTATTATTCAACAAGCATACGTGTCCGGCGCCGTCATACGTCACAAAACTAGAAGGGCACCTGAAGGATAAGAAGGAAACGAAAGAAAATCCTGCTAAATGGGAATCGACGACGGCATTATCGATTAGGTAAAACCACGAGGATCACAAGTTACCACAGGACCATCTTTATTCAGTATAGGAAATGTTTATATAACATACTGTAAATTAATACTCCTGAGAGTAAATACGTCATATACTGTTGAACGCAGAAAGATTAGTCTGAAAAGAGAAAAGCTTGTACTAATAGATTCAAAAGCAGACCGCTAGTACAAGCCATCATTAATTAAAACCACCACAAATTCGACAGTGAAACTTCTACAGAATCAGTTACACAACTAATGAATACCTCAACTCTTAACAAGATACCCCTTGTTAATGTACTTAGTGATAGCCGACCTACATTCGGGTGCACGGCAGATTACAGTTTTGTTGCTATTAAAAACATTACCAAAGCATATTCCCCAAATATTCAAATGGGCTGGCCCCATAAATCCTGGCGTCTTTTAAGTGACACTATTATATACAAAATAGTTTTGTATAACTCCATAGAGAATTGTGCGCTTCACAAAATAGTGTGTTTATTTTTTGTATGCTGAAATATTGTTTTGATAACTTGCGTATTTCGCTCAACCAGCAATGATCTTTACACTATGCAGACCGGACTATCCTCCACCAGTAATACTTCCAGTGAAGCCTATACCCTGGAAAACTCAGACTGGAACAGTTAAATACCTCGGCGTACTCATGGATCGACGGCTAACATGAAAACAACAAATAAGTAACAAACTCAAACTATACTGATTGCCAAACAAGAATGTGATTGACAGTAAGCATATGGAAAAACGCTGTAAATAAACGGGAGGGGATGATTACGTCATAATGGTTGTCATAGTACCATTAGAAGGGCCAATTAGAGTCGAGACGTTTCCATGACAATGTCAGACGCTAAACCTTGGTTGCCAATAACACGTGCTTAGCATGACTTGCGGGCGAGCGAGTTACGCAAACGCTGCAGTAAACACAATACCTTGGTTTTTGTTTCTCTTCTGATAACGCTGTGTAAACAGAATACCTTCACGTATATGTTGCTGTTATTTTATATAAGGTTACAACAGTTAGAGATCCTGTACTGGCAAGTTCATTTGCATTTTGTGACAATTTCTCTTGGTTTACGTGTGTGTGTGTGTGTGTGTGTGTGTGTGTGTGTGTGTGTGTGTGTGTGTGTGTGTGTGTATGTGTGTGTGTGTGTGTGTGTGTGTGTGAGTTCATGTATCTGTGCGTGTGTTGTGATCATTTGCAATTGTGTTTAATGAATGTTTAATTATGTCTAAGAATAGTGACAAGCGAAAACGTAAACGTGCTCGGGAACCAAATAAAACTATATTTAGTAAAGATATTCCAATTAAAGAACATACACGGGAAATAATATGCTGTGAGGGAAATTGAAAGGGGAACCTATTATGCAATTCTCTAAGGTGCTTGATAGGACTTCACGTGCTGTAGGTATCAGTAAGAAAGTTGTGGTTAAGATTGGGAAAGAAAAGTATTTTAAAGAAGAAAGTCAGGCATCGGGGTCTAAATTAGAAACTCCCGGAAAAAAAGTATGTAGGTGGCATTTCCTCACTTCAATAAGCATCAAAATGTCACAGGTATGCCTCTTTTGTTACGATGATCTTTACATTGATGTGTTCTTGCATGTTTTAGCGTTTGCATGTAGAGCAACGACATTTCTATTGTCTTTGTGTACAGTATTATAAATAATTATTATAATTATTAGTACCCATTACAGTCGCAACTGAATCACCTTCGCACGCATAATACTATCGCGCTCTCCACGTGGCAGCAATAAGTGGCAACGTCGCCTCTCTTTCCATACGAAATGCCAATCACTTTTTTAGATTGGCGACCAGTACAGCTCGAGCAAGACTGGCTAAGCTCTGCCTTCTTCTCAACAAAAAACTGCACACTACTCTACTATATGCCTGCCCAGTTTGGGGAGGGACAAGTCCTTCTGAAATCAAACATATCCAGATATTTCAAAACAAAATATTAAGAATCTCAACAAATGCACCATGGTTTGTAAGAAATAGTCAACTACATAGAGAAACTGGAATCAGCACCATTTAACAGTCAACTATTTCACAAGCCGAAAAGTTATACAGCAACCTAACATACGTCTCAGGAGCCATTCGCTATTCCCTTGACAGAAAATCCAGCTTTCTAACCCGCATCACTGGAACAGCTCTCACAACAATATCTTCTGTAATACTTAAAACAATAATGTACCTACATATGGGGGGGGGGGGCCCAATGGGGCTTTCCTCATCTCATTCACCCGGGATCGCCAATTCCCGTACCTACCGCAGTAGGCCCCTAGAGGGTCTTTCAAAGAAGCCATCAACCTTATGACGAATAACACTTATAACAAATTCATCATATTCACTTTCCACAACTGGCTTCATTCTTTTTCTGTGTTTTCCTGGAGTGGAAAGCACAACCTCACTTCGAGCGATATTGATATTTTGCGTTGAAACACCGGTTAATCCTACTGACAAATTAACAACGTCGTCAATTGCTAACATTGGGTATTTTTCACACAAGTTGCAAAACACGTTCAATATAAATTGCTTTTGGCCACTTTTTAAGGGTTTCCCTTCGTGACGTTTTAGATATTGTACGGAAGCCGCCATGTTTAAACTGTCTTCCCACTTCCTTTTAAGCTACGCAAACATAACATGCATTCTGATTAATATATATAAATTACGCTTACATTTACCAAATAAAATACTAATTAATTACTGTTTGATTTTTATATTTTTAATAATGTGATGCTGTTTATATATTTTACATTAGGTGTAAAGTCCTCAAAATTGATATGCGAACTATATTTTTCATCCGCATAGAGTTACAAAGCCAAACAAGCCAATGATGTTGCACACGTACACGTGCTTTTGTTTACATTGCCATATAAAGTTAGGACGGCTCTGGTTATACCACAGTATATTATTGATGACAAATGAAGAATGATACTTAAAAATGTAATTAAATTTACAAAGAAGCTCTTAACATATTTCATACAATGCTCTGATATTATTTTAAAAGTAAGTGTATACCACAGCCGGAAATTGAAAATGGTGCAACGAAAATAATAAAGCCGTGAGGTTAAACAGCTGTGAATGATTGCAATTCCTTATATTCCTAAATTGGAATAAGCTAAATAAGTGGATGGATACCCAGTTGTAGTTTTACACCTGTCAACTTTCTGAAATTGAAACTCGTTAAACTTTCCCTCGTCTATCAGAGCTAATAATTTTACAGACCATTTCGACCGCTTAAAATGCCCAATGTAGTCAATGTAGAAAAAATACATGAAAAATAAATGGGAATTTAATTTTATCAGAAGGCTTGAAGACCTGGCAGTCATAGAAGCTGCAGTTGTTCCTGGTACTACAATAAACACTAATTGAAGCTAACAATGTCACTTCCTAGGCTATTCGCAGATTTCTATTTGAAACTTTATATTTCAAAACATAAATTATAAGCCAAAACCGTCGCACTTATATCTCGCAACCACAGAATTGTCTACTTGCAGATGTTAAGTTCATAATTCACGTAGTCTGTTACTAAATGCCCATTTCTTCTGGTTAATAGGCAATCAACTACACACGCTATGCATTTGTTGAAGCATATTGAAGCGGGACCATGGTCGTGATGCAAGATTGACTCATAGATAAGCTCTGGCCTATCATAGCGCGATTCAATCTGAAATCTTAACTTAGAATGTAATGTAATAGAATGTTTCGATTCAAGCTCATGCTATCACGAAGTTGAAAATCTTGCACTGCGTTTGTTTTGCATTTTTGCGTAACCTGGTAGAAATGTTTACTTTATCGGTATATTTTTCCTCCCTCTACTATTTTTGTAATACTCATAACTGTGTCAATGAACACCCTCCTGAAGTACGAACAAAGGTTCTGCCTATATGTTTGCGGGTGGGGGGAGGGGGACATTCATGGTCATCTTATTGGCTCCTGAATGCAGAGACCTATCTACAATTTCTCTAAACTGAGTTCTATTAATCAGCGAATCTGGGTTTTACACGATGGTGCACCAGCTCATTTTAGACACATTAATATGTAATTTTTAAATGAAAAATATGTTCGCATAAATGGATTAATCGAAGAGGATACACATCATGGGCTACTTGATCTTCTATCCTTAATCCAATGAATTTATTCGTTTGGGGACATTTAAAGTTTTTGGATTATACAATTCTTGTACCAGATATTGACGCTTTGAGAGAGTGTACATACACTGGACTTGATAAATAGGAAACACTGCAGAAATTTTCAATAGATTACTTACGTAATAGAATATAATGCATTTTTTTAGAAACGTTTACGTCCTCCAACGTAGGGACACATCGTACAAGAATGCAATGGGTGAAATAATGCTCGGATGAGCCCAGAGTCCATAGAGCTTAGAGTTACACGGCACTAGTCATTCAGGATAAGGGAAAATCCTGGAAAAACCTTATCCAGGTAACTCACCCTGACTGAGATTTGAGACAGACACGCTTATAACCTTCACTTTTGTCCTGTAACTCAGCAATAAATGATGTTCAGGCCATTGGTTATATGCACTTGTTTACTGCTTTAATGTTAGGAGGACGTCCCGAAAAATAAAGATACGCCCTGTATGTCTATACTTTAAAGATTATGATGATGCTAGTTTCTGGTGACGTCGATACAGTAGCAGAAATTAATGGTTACCCAAAACTTCTGTTGAGTCATTTAGACAATTAATCAAGTGCTAGTGAAGTATGGCTTATGAAAGAGACGTGACTTAGATATACACAAACTCGTTGTAGAGGAATGCAAATTGAAAGCAAAGTGGGCGTGTATTGGGGTTGAGACCATCCCGGAAGACCCTGTCCGATACTGGATAACGGTCACGAAGTTTCTCAACCGTTGCTACCAACTAACAATGTAAAAAGTGTAACATTACAGATGCCTCTTAAAGATGCTTGCCTAATCTGACTTGGACAGCTAATCACATTATAATGAAAGCGTGGGTAGGTAATATCTTACACAATTCTGGTCACGCCTTCATGAATGAAGGCCATTGTGTTAAATCTCCAATACAATACTTTTACTATTGCAGTTTCTTTTCTCCAAAATAATGTTTGTTACAATTATTGTCTTTCCTTTTTATTGCTTCATTTGTATAGCCTCCTTTAATTGTTACGCTCACATTGAGGGCTTTGACTTAAACAGCTGATAGTACACGAACCTAGGTATTTTAATGGTGATCTTATTAACTGTTGCTATTACGCATACTCATATTTTTGGGCTCTTAACTGAAATTAGGAAATTACTCTGATTAAATGTTTTGTGCCAGAGATGTAGCCCTTTAAATTCCTGTTGGCACCTATTTTTGCCTTCTGACATACACAATCAAAACTACACTGCCACAAATTCATGACAAGAAGTTGAAATTATATTGGAATTTAAATGAATAAATTTAATTTTAATAAGTTTAAAAGTCTAAGGTACAAAACAATATTGTATGTAATTTTTTTTTTTTTTTTTTTTTTTTTTTTTTTTTTTTTTTTTTTTTTTTTTTTGCTGATCTCTATCTATAAATATGTTTATCATATCCTAAAGCAAATTTTATAAAGTTGTGAATATCCTGGTCTTTCTTCCAATGGGCGAGTGACAAATTTAATTTTCAAATACAGTAATTTGCTTAAAACTGACCCCTTATATGCCCAAAATCTGAAAAAAATGTAAAATAAATTTCAGAACGGATCTATTTTCCATGCAAAATTGTACTCTAAGCCGGAAAACTGTCTGACGAGGAAGGGAAATATTTTTCGGAACCGTTTGCCTAAATAACCTGATTAAAGTGAATTACTTCATTTGTAATGGGTTATAGCGTACGTATTTTAAAAACTGCAGTAGTTTTGAGGGCGATTGCATTTGCACCAAAGTTTTATGAAGCATAAAGTCAAACTGTAATCCTTCGAGGAAAAGGGAAAATAAACCATTAGCTCTCAACCCTCTTCCAACACATCATAAGGGTACAACTGTGCTCAAGTTGTTCTCGGGAAACAAGACAGGTGAAAAGACGATAAGAAATCATCGTTTCGGGAGTGTGCATGTCTCCCATCATCAGGATATTTATTAAATGTTATAACCTCAAATGTATAACTGGATATATCACAAATATCAACAAAGACAGAACACTATCAATACTGGCAAAACTGAACAAAAGACTGTTTTCAGTAAATTAAATTCCAGGTCAGGAGATGGCGTGATTATAGAAGATTAATTGGGTCAAAGAAACGTAACTATTTAACTTGATTATCAAGCTATATTGATCTGTGCTTCATAAGTCGACGGATTTCTACTTTTAAGGCCGGTTTCCAAGAGGAGTTGAACTGAAATCCAGCATCACGAGCAAGCTTTGTTAGTTCTGGTGATCAACGTCATATTCGAAGCAGCCGTTTTGATGGAAAGTGAGTCTCAGGTGCTGTAATTCCTGTTTTAAGTGGCTGGGATCAGAGATACATAAAGCTCTGTGGACCAGTGTATTGAGAACTCTCAGACTTATGATGAAAACTATAAGCGTTCAGATAGAGATCGGTGTGTGTAGGCTTGCGGTATACAATATGCCCCAGTGTACCGTTACTGTTTTTTGAAACAGGAATGTCCAGGAATGGAAGAGTTCCATCCTTCTCCACTTCCATGGTAAACTGTATTTGAGGTCGAAGGCGTTCATTCTTATTTTCCTTGTTACAAGTGATCAAGTACGGGTGGAAGAAAACTGCGAACTTTGGCGATTTTCAAAAACATTGTCTGTGTGTACATATATTCTGTAAAATGAGTTCTAAACGTAAGACAATATCATTGGAGGAAAAAAATGAAGGCTATTAAAGAACACGAAAAGAACAAACGTCCAGCTAAAGAGTTAATTGTATTGTTTAAAGTGGGGAATACTCCAATTTATGATATTTTGAACAAATAAATAGCAATTAAAGACGAATGATTAAAGGAAACAGCAGGACATATGAGACGCACCACAAAATCTACAGAGTATGACGAGCTAAATCGTGTTGTGTTCGAGTGATTTGTTAGTGCGTGCGCTAAAATAATTCGCATTTCTGGACCATTGCTTCAGACTCAAGCTTTAGCGACAAGAAAATTACGCAAAGACAATTTCAGAGCTTCTAATATATGGCTCAAGAGTTTCAAAGATCGTCATAACATAGTTTTGGTGTTGTGTGTGGTGAAGCAAATGACGATATGCAGATAGTTGCAGTTTTTTTTTAAATTTACGTCCTCCAACGATAAGTCATATAGGACGATGAATGAAAATGGGTGAAATGATGCTCAATGCGTCCGGGGTCCATGGAGCTTAGAGGTCCCCGACATTCGACTTTCAGGACAAGGGAAAACCCCGGAAAAACCTTATCCAGGTAACTCACCCTGACCGAGATTCGAACTCGGGACCTCTTGAACGTGAGGCAGACACGCTACCATCTACGCTACCGAGGCCGGCAGTCACAGATTGGAAAAGGAAAATTGAAAACAGGGAAACTAGGCGATGAACTATAATTATTCTGCGTAAGCAGAAAATGCAGTACATAATACATATCAGCCTATTATTTACACTTCGTTCTATATTATTTCTTCACTATAAACCTGTATGATTATAGCTTCAGTTGAGTGAGGCATGTGCTGATGGTACCATGGATGTGTCTAATGTACGTTCCTGGGTGTGACAGTCCAATGAAGACAGAACATCGTGTGACAACAAGTCAAGACAGTTAAGTGAGGCATGTAGTGATGGTACCATGGATATGTCTAATGTACGTTCCTGGGTGTGACAGTTCAATGAAGACAAAACATCGTGTGACAACAAACCAAGACAGTTAAGTGAGGTATGTGATGATGGTACCATGGATGTGTCTAATGTACGTTCCTGGGTGCGACAGTTCAATGAATACAGAACATCGTGTGACAACAAACCAAGACAGTTTAGTGAGGCATGTGGTAATGGTACCATGGATGTGTCTAATGTACGTTCCTAGGTGCGACAGTTCAATGAAGACAGAACATCGTGTGACAACAAACCAAGACAGTTAAGTGAGGCATGTGGTGTTGGTACCATGGATGTGTCTAATGTACGTTCCTAGGTGCGACAGTTCAATGAAGACAGAACATCGTGTGACAACAAACCAAGACAGTTAAGTGAGGCATGTGGTAATGGTACCATGGATGTGTCTAATGTACGTTCCTAGGTGTGACAGTTCAATGAAGACAGAACATCGTGTGACAACAAACCAAGACAGTTAAGTGAGGCATGTGGTAATGGTACCATGGATGTGTCTAATGTACGTTCCTGGGTGCGACAGTTCAATGAATACAGAACATCGTGTGGCAACAAACCAAGACAGTTAAGTGAGGCATGTGGTAATGGTACCATGGATGTGTCTAATGTACGTTCCTAGGTGCGACAGTTCAATGAAGACAGAACATCGTGTGACAACAAACCAAGACAGTTAAGTGAGGCATGTAGTGATGGTACCATGGATGTGTCTAATGTACGTTCCTGGGTGTGACAGTCCAATGAAGACAGAACATCGTGTGACAACAAGTCAAGACAGTTAAGTGAGGCATGTAGTGATGGTACCATGGATATGTCTAATGTACGTTCCTAGGTGCGACAGTTCAATGAAGACAGAACATCGTGTGACAACAAACCAAGACAGTTAAGTGAGGCATGTGGTGTTGGTACCATGGATGTGTCTAATGTACGTTCCTAGGTGCGACAGTTCAATGAAGACAGAACATCGTGTGACAACAAACCAAGACAGTTAAGTGAGGCATGTGGTGATGGTACCATGGATGTGTCTAATGTACGTTCCTAGGTGCGACAGTTCAATGAAGGCAGAACATCGTGTGACAACAAACCAAGACAGTTAAGTGAGGCATGTGGTGATGGTACCATGGATGTGTCTAATGTACGTTCCTGGGTGTGACAGTTCAATGAAGACAGAACATCGTGTGACAACAAACCAAGACAGTTAAGTGAGGTATGTGGTAATGGTACCAAGGATGTGTCTAATGTACGTTCCTGGGTGCGACAGTTCAATGAAGACAGAACATCGTGTTACAACAAACCAAGACAGTTAAGTGAGGCATGTGGTGTTGGTACCATGGATGTGTCTAATGTACGTTCCTAGGTGCGACAGTTCAATGAAGACAGAACATCGTGTGACAACAAACCAAGACAGTTAAGTGAGGCATGTAGTGATAGTACCATGGATGTGTCTAATGTACGTTCCTAGGTGCGACAGTTCAATGAAGGCAGAACATCGTGTGACAACAAACCAAGACAGTTAAGTGAGCTATGTGGTAATGGTACCAAGGATGTATCTAATGTACGTTCCTGGGTGCGACAGTTCAATGAAGACAGAACATCGTGTTACAACAAACCAAGACAGTTAAGTGAGGCATGTGGTGTTGGTACCATGGATGTGTCTAATGTACGTTCCTGGGTGTGACAGTCCAATGAAGACAGAACATCGTGTGACAACAAGTCAAGACAGTTAAGTGAGGCATGTAGTGATGGTACCATGGATATGTCTAATGTACGTTCCTGGGTGTGACAGTTCAATGAAGACAAAACATCGTGTGACAACAAACCAAGACAGTTAAGTGAGGTATGTGATGATGGTACCATGGATGTGTCTAATGTACGTTCCTGGGTGCGACAGTTCAATGAATACAGAACATCGTGTGACAACAAACCAAGACAGTTTAGTGAGGCATGTGGTAATGGTACCATGGATGTGTCTAATGTACGTTCCTAGGTGCGACAGTTCAATGAAGACAGAACATCGTGTGACAACAAACCAAGACAGTTAAGTGAGGCATGTGGTGTTGGTACCATGGATGTGTCTAATGTACGTTCCTAGGTGCGACAGTTCAATGAAGACAGAACATCGTGTGACAACAAACCAAGACAGTTAAGTGAGGCATGTGGTAATGGTACCATGGATGTGTCTAATGTACGTTCCTAGGTGTGACAGTTCAATGAAGACAGAACATCGTGTGACAACAAACCAAGACAGTTAAGTGAGGCATGTGGTAATGGTACCATGGATGTGTCTAATGTACGTTCCTGGGTGCGACAGTTCAATGAATACAGAACATCGTGTGGCAACAAACCAAGACAGTTAAGTGAGGCATGTGGTAATGGTACCATGGATGTGTCTAATGTACGTTCCTAGGTGCGACAGTTCAATGAAGACAGAACATCGTGTGACAACAAACCAAGACAGTTAAGTGAGGCATGTAGTGATGGTACCATGGATGTGTCTAATGTACGTTCCTGGGTGTGACAGTCCAATGAAGACAGAACATCGTGTGACAACAAGTCAAGACAGTTAAGTGAGGCATGTAGTGATGGTACCATGGATATGTCTAATGTACGTTCCTAGGTGCGACAGTTCAATGAAGACAGAACATCGTGTGACAACAAACCAAGACAGTTAAGTGAGGCATGTGGTGTTGGTACCATGGATGTGTCTAATGTACGTTCCTAGGTGCGACAGTTCAATGAAGACAGAACATCGTGTGACAACAAACCAAGACAGTTAAGTGAGGCATGTGGTGATGGTACCATGGATGTGTCTAATGTACGTTCCTAGGTGCGACAGTTCAATGAAGGCAGAACATCGTGTGACAACAAACCAAGACAGTTAAGTGAGGCATGTGGTGATGGTACCATGGATGTGTCTAATGTACGTTCCTGGGTGTGACAGTTCAATGAAGACAGAACATCGTGTGACAACAAACCAAGACAGTTAAGTGAGGTATGTGGTAATGGTACCAAGGATGTGTCTAATGTACGTTCCTGGGTGCGACAGTTCAATGAAGACAGAACATCGTGTTACAACAAACCAAGACAGTTAAGTGAGGCATGTGGTGTTGGTACCATGGATGTGTCTAATGTACGTTCCTAGGTGCGACAGTTCAATGAAGACAGAACATCGTGTGACAACAAACCAAGACAGTTAAGTGAGGCATGTAGTGATAGTACCATGGATGTGTCTAATGTACGTTCCTAGGTGCGACAGTTCAATGAAGGCAGAACATCGTGTGACAACAAACCAAGACAGTTAAGTGAGCTATGTGGTAATGGTACCAAGGATGTATCTAATGTACGTTCCTGGGTGCGACAGTTCAATGAAGACAGAACATCGTGTTACAACAAACCAAGACAGTTAAGTGAGGCATGTGGTGTTGGTACCATGGATGTGTCTAATGTACGTTCCTAGGTGCGACAGTTCAATGAAGACAGAACATCGTGTGACAACAAACCAAGACAGTTAAGTGAGGCATGTAGTGATAGTACCATGGATGTGTCTAATGTACGTTCCTAGGTGCGACAGTTCAATGAAGGCAGAACATCGTGTGACAACAAACCAAGACAGTTAAGTGAGGCATGTGGTGATGGTACCATGGATGTGTCTAATGTACGTTCCTGGGTGTGACAGTTCAATGAAGACAGAATATCGTGTGACAACAAACCAAGACAGTTAAGTGAGGCATGTGGTGATGGTACCATGAATGTGTCTAATGTACGTTCCTGGGTGTGACAGTTCAATGAAGACAGAACATCGTGTGACAACAAACCAAGACAGTTAAGTGAGGCATGTGGTGATGGTACCATGGATGTGTCTAATGTACGTTCCTGGGTGCGTCAGTTCAATGAAGACAGAACATCGTGTGACAACAAACCAAGACAGTTAAGTGAGGCATGTGGTGATGGTACCATGGATGTGTCTAATGTACGTTCCTGGGTGTGACAGTTCAATGAAGACAGAATATCGTGTGACAACAAACAAAGACAGTTAAGTGAGGCATGTGGTGATGGTACCATGGATGTGTCTAATGTACGTTCCTGGGTGCGACAGTTCAATGAAGACAGAATATCGTATGACAACAAACCAAGACAGTTAAGTGAGGCATGTGGTGATGGTACCATGGATGTGTCTAATGTACGTTCCTGAGTGTGACAGTTCAATGAAGACAGAACATCGTGTGACAACAAACCAAGACAGTTGCAGACATCACCTCCAAAATTGGCATTACCGTGGGAACTGTGCACACAATCCTACATGAAGATCTGAAAATATTCAATCGGCGATCCTCCAAAACAACGTTCTCCACTCGCTGGATCATGTCGTCAGACCGGTTGATGCGAGGCCGTGAATGTGTGGCGATGTCACACCACGAAAATGGAGAAAACGAATGATTACACGCTGTTCTTGTAATGAAAACGTCGCCATTTTAAGTATCAAAAACAGTCCTAACTCATGTCGTTGCCACTAGAGTTCTATGCACTGTGCAGTGCTACCATCTATGTCACGCAATCACAAAGTGTCCACGTGTATTTAAAAAAAAAAAAAAAAGAAGGACAGAAGTTCCTATCTGGTCCCATTCCTGAACAAAAATATGTATAGGAGGTGTTATAATTTCAACTCACCTCGTACAACAAAGGATTGCTCACGGCTTGCAGTACGGCTCTCCTATATACACGTCAAATTATGTACAGTATCAAATTTTTGAATCATTAATCGTCGGTATATAAGTGTATTTAATTATAAGTATAAAATTTATACACCAGAAACACAAGGGAAGTAATTATGAATGGTGAGGGGCAGTAGATATATTGCTGAGAAGAACATCGCAGTTGGAGTATTGAACTCGATTTCCTGGCAAGAAATGCAAATCGGGATTGAAGAGTTCTTCCCACGATAATGCCCTCATCGGAGTTGCAGGCTAATTTAACAACATTTAGATCAAATGAAAGTGATGTATTCTCATAAACGAAGCATTTCTCAGGTTTGTTCTCCTGCTGTGAAAACTCCGGAAGGAGATGGTACAAGATAACAACAAATAGCGTGAGTTAAGTCGAGGAATTTCTCTTTGTAACCGTCTCATTATCGCATACATTAGCGCTATAAACATAACTGCCTGCTCCCAGGAAACGATTGAGAACTTCATTTGTTATTTATATCTACTTCTGTCTATAAATAGCCTAATACAAAAACCAGCGTCTCACAAGGTTTTCGACAAAATACTCCAACCTCATAAAACTACCCACTATATGAATATATCATTCACTGCATATTTAAAAATGTGCATGAGAAATAAAATGTATATCTTGAATTTTCTGGGAAAACCTCTGAAATACCCTTCGTTCTGAATGAAAATTGTGTAATTTTGTATAACTGGTAAACTTTAAGCGATAGGGAACAACTTAAGCACTATCATAAAACCGGATGTGTTGAATTCATATGAATTTCTCAACTCTATTCTAAAAGCTTTTTGTACAAAATGTTATTTTTCTATTTATTTTTTAATACATGCAAAACATCATTGAACCTTTGCAGGTGTGTGTGTGTGTATATATATGTATATATATATGTATATATATATATATATAATAGTATGATCATAATTTTTTTACGGTCATAATTTTTCGCACTAAAATTCTGTTAGCTTAATGTTAAACAAACACGCCATGGTAATTTCACTGTTGGTACTCCTGGTTCCCACCTGTGAGAACCAGGCAAGTTCAGAATTTTCAGTATCACCTACCGCAGCAATGGAGGTAACACGCGAGGAACAATATGCGGCTTTGAAATTCTGCTTTCGTCTCAACAAATCTTCAGTTGAGGCCTATACAATGTTACAGGAGGCCTATGGAGAGTCTGTTCTTCCCTACAGCACAGCTCGAATGCGGTTTAAAATGTTTAAAGAGGAGAGACAATCAATTTCAAAGGAAGGTGGATCCGGTGCTCCAGTTACTGCTCTTACGGAAGAAAACATCAACACTGCTGCTGCCATTGTGAGAGAGGATCGACGAATTACTTTAAGATCACTTTCTGAAATACTGAACATTTCATTGGGTGCCACCCACACGTTGGTGACAGAAACATTACACATGAGACGTGTTTGTGTGCGATGTGTTCCAAGATTGTTGATTCCCGAACAAAAGAACATTCGCATGCAGGTCTATATGCAGTTACAGTTGATGTTAGAGGAAGATCCGGAGTTTCTTTCAAACGTAATCACTGCTGATGAAACTTGGCTACATCATTTTGATCCTGAGAGCAAACAGCAAAGCTCAGTGTGGAAATCTCCTTCATCACCAACCCCCAAAAAAGCAAAAGTGGTTGCTTCTGCTGGGAAAGTTATGGTCATCTCATTCTTTGATATTCGTGGAATGGTTTATCAGCATGTTGTACCTGCACACACATCAGTAACTGGACAATACTACAGGGATGTCCTGAAAACATTGCAAGTCCATATCAGGCGCAAAAGACCACATTTCCGTGAAGCAGGCTGGATGCTGTACCACGATAATGCGCGGCCGCATATTGCCAATGTTGTTGCTGAATATCTTGCAAAAATCAACGTGAAGTACATCCCTCACCCTCCCTACAGTCCGGATTTAGCCCCCTGTGACTTTTTTCTATTCCTTAACTTGAAGAAACGCCTTCGTGGGAGACATTATCCATCATCAGAAGCAGTGGTGAAGGCTGCGGAGGCAATTTTGAAGGATCTCTCAAAAATGGTTTTCAGCATGTCTTTGAAGACTGGTAGAAACGCTGGGACAAGTACATCGCATTCAGGAGAGACTATTTTGAAAAGGGCAATCAAAATTATGAGGATGAGTAAAGGTACGTTGTCAGAAAAAACTGTGATCATTCTTTATCGATGAATGAAATGGGCGAAATTAGCCCAGGATTACCCGACATTCATCTCTTAGGATAAGGGAAAATCCTTTAAAAAACTTTATACTGAGAACTCGCTCTGACGGAGATTCGAACTCGGGACCTGTTGAACGTGAGGCAGAGATGCTACCATCTACGCTACAGAGGCGTTCACCGGTGCCCTGTCACTATATGAGGAACACTGTTGGTTTGGTGCCTGTTGGCAATGGCCTGCTGATCTCATTTTTAAGTAAATAAAAAAGTTTGAAATATTTCTGCGTAAAGCGTAATTTGGGGTTGCGGAATTTGCGTTTGGTCGGTGCATCCATATGAATTTGTATTCGAAAAGAACAAATTCTGAGACTTCAGCTGTTTTATGTGTGTGTGTGTGTGTGTGTGTGTGTGTGTGTGTGTGTGTGTGTGTGTGTGTGTGTGTGTGTGTGTGTGTGTGTGTGTGTGTGTGTGTGTGTGTGTGTGTGAGTTCAGTACCGAACGTAGATTTAACTTCAGCATCTTTAAGGATGCCACATGAAAAGTTTAAAGAAAATCCCTACCCTAAACTCATCTCTATTTTTTTCAATGATAATCCAACAATTTTAATTAAAGTATTGTATTATGGTACCTATATGACAGGATCCATATTTTGTATTCGGAATTTCTGAGAATTCCTCTTCAGTCAGGTGAAATTTTGAACAACTCGTAAGCTATAACAGATAAATTAATAGCGCAAAAAGTCGCACAACGCTTTAATTTATACAATTTATTCATGTCCTAAACCCCATTATTATTGCTATGAATTTTTTTTTTAATTCTTCTCTCAGTTTGTTAAACTGTTGCTGCTATTTAGTTGTGAAGCCGTTATTTAAGAGAGGTGTTCGTTATTATAAAATATTAATTGAAATTTAAGAAATGTTAAAGTAATTATTTAAGACAATATAAATGTAATTACTGATAGAAAACAGAAGAGTCATGCAGTTAAACACGTGGAGGTTTCGTTGAAGAATCATCCAGTCCGAGAGCAGGGAGCCTTCGACATTTTGCCATTTCGGGACTCTGTTACTAGCGTTATTTTGGATTTATAATAATAAATGATAGGTAGATGGTGTTGTTTTGTTGTCACAGTTTTAGAACGGAAGAGAGGATATGTTGCTAACTATAGAAAACTATTGAGGTTATGTTGGGCCTAAGGTGAGTCTGGGACGCTTGTAGGTTTCCCCGAGGTCAATGTCATATTTCCCGAGGCCTGGCATAATTTGATTGAAGCTGTAGGGAAGGCAGAAATAGAATTTATGAGAGAGGTTGAGTATACAGTTATTTAATTTGGGAAAGGATAGGTCTGAATACCTGCTTTCATTAGGAACGTAGCGTTCGGCAGCTGTTGTGACTCCAAGGATTTGAAGTTTACAGAGATGAGTTTCTGCAGCTGCGGTCCAGGCATAGGTAAAGGCATGAAATTTCCATACAACTATTTGTAAATTAAGACAGAGAGTTGGGCTATTTGCGACACTTTTCAATTTATAAAGTATAAGATAAAATAGACTTTAAAGAGACTATATGTTCTAAGTCTAGCCAAATATGTGACTACGCAGATGACATAGTCATAGTGACAAGAGATCAAAGAACACTTATGCAAGTTTACAAGGAACTTGAAAGAAGAACTAAACAAATAGGACTGGAAGTAAATGAGAATCAAACCAGATATATGATTATGACAGCAGATAAAAATAAACGAACAATCACAAATCTAGTAGCAAAAGAAAAAACATTTGAAGACGTATCCTAGTTTAAATATTTAGGAGCTCTTGTAAATAATAGAGAGTTTTTGCCACGGCGTGTTTGCTGATACGGTATTGGCTATTGTCAAGTGACTTGAATACGGTGTATATTGTAGCGTATGTTGCCGAGTCAGAGTTTTTGTACAAGTCATTGAATACAAGAAGAGAAAATGGAGCGTTTACTTGATATCGCAGCGTTCGGTGGTACTGATGATGAATTATTGGAAGATATGATAATTCATAATAAGAACAAAGAGATATCCCCTAAGGAGGCATGGCAATACGGAGACTAGTTTTAAATCAATTTACAGATGAAGACTGTATTCTCGTTTTGATAAATTGAATCTACGACGGATATACCGCCTAGAATTGTAAAAAGAATGATATTCTGCTAGAGATAAGTTTGATTAAGCAATTTACATCGTTCGTATGGATATATATTAGATTATGTTGTACTGACAGTAGGTTTACTATTTCAGGAGTGGAAGGTTTGTGCATATCCCAACATTCTCTCTCATTTGGAAGTAGTTTTTGACGTATCTTCTTCATATATATCAGCAATAGCCAATGCAACGATGATAAAGGTGACTTATTAACAAATCTGGCTAACCTAACATGGCTTGACAGAAATAAATTGCAATGTTATGTACATGCTGTATCATTAAAGGGAGCACCTATAAGAAATTGTTGGGTCTTTTAGGTAGAAGGTGATCCATGTGCTCCTTTATTGTACGGAAAGAAGCATTTTCCAGTTGCATCTACCATATTTGCAACTATTTCTTTCTGTACAGTTGGACCTTCATATGGGCATCAATAACACTGGGCGACAATGAAAATTTTTCGGGCTTAAAAACAGTGAATTTACATGTATTTCCGTCTGCTGAATTAAAAAATCGCAATAAAAATGACAGATTAGATTTTGTTTTGAAGATAAAGTGAACATTTCATTTTTTAAAGTGAAGATTTTGAATTTGGGGAAATTTTTTTGGGATTTGGCACACCTGTCAAATAACAAAACACAATGAGAGATAAATTTTGGAAATTAAGTGATGCAAAAGTTAAGGAAGGCATTTTTGTCGGACCACAAATAAGAGAACTTGTACAGGATCCTGTATTTGACCAAATTTTGGAGGGGAAAGAAAAGGAAGCTTGGGAAGCCTTCAAGGGTGTTGTTCATGGATTTTTAGGCAACAAAAGAGATGACAACTACAAGCATTTGGTGACAGTGCCGTAACCTTGGATGTAACATATCCCTTACCACTCCCTCCTAGTTGTGCAGCTGTTAGTGATGATTCCATCAGGACATTTCTGTTATGGAACAAAGATATGAGGGTCGTTGGAATGAAGTAATGCTTGGTCTTTGTATAGGGATTCTGCGGAGCTCCATCACAAGAGACAAGCTAAAAGACGACGAAGTCATGATTCTCTTCAGACACGACTATCTGCGAAGTATTTTTCCAGCAATTTAGAACTCTTAGCATGTAATTACCAGTTAAAAAAATCAAATGCACTTTCATTGTTGTTAGCATGTATGTAATTAAAATGTATCCTTTTCTCTCAATCCGTGAATATGTAATACTTCCATCTTGTGTATATCATAGAAACTAGAGCTAATAAAAATTTTCATTGTTATATTTGTTTTTTTCTTCCCAAAATTAGTAGGAATTGCCTCATGAAGTGCTCGAAACACTCATTCATTTTTTTTGTTGCCTAGTGAATTAGATCATCATTAATGTAATCTTTCTTCGGTTATTTTATAACAGAAATGCTAACCGTGAAGCCTCACGTTAAATGGTATAACGTGTCCGGTTATCGGTTGTCTGTTGACAGTAAACGTGCGCATGTGCAGAACATCGCTCACGGTAACTGCCAACAATGTGTGCAAGAACTCCCTAATGACAATAAATGAAAAGAATGTATAAAAGAAAGAACAGAAAGTGGAAATGCAGCTCATTATACTAACTTACAAATTTTAAAATAGATTAATTAGCAGAGGGAGTAAACATTAGATATATAAAACGTTAATAAGACTAATAGTAACGTATGGTGCAGAAACATGGATCCTGAAAAACGCAAATGAAGAAAAGCTACAAATATTCGAAAGAAAAATATTGTTAAGAATTTCTGGACCAGTAAAGGATAAAGAACAATGGAGGATTAGGTACAACTGTGAGTTAGATGAATTAAATAACAAACAAGATATAGTAACGTTTATAAAGACACAACAAATAAGATGTCTAGGGCATACTGAGAGAACGACAGAAGACAAACCCCCAAAAAGAACATTGAAAGGAAGGTCGTTTTCTAGAAGAAAAAAAGGGAGCCCAAAAACAAGATGGTTAGATGATGCAATAGAAGAGTTAAAAAGATTGGAATTAGAGGGTGGAAAAGTAAAGTTGGAGATAGATATGTGTGGAGAAAGATCATACAGGAGGCAAAAGCTCATCAAGGGCTGTAGAGCCAGAAGAGAAGTACTTTTTTTGTAATTTACGTCCTTATCGGACGATGAATCGATGAATGAAATGGGTGAAATGATGCTCAGATAGGCCCAGGGTCCATGGAGATTAAAGTTACCAGACATTCGTCTTTCAGGATAAGGGAAAACCCCGGAATAAACCATATCCAGGTAACTCACCCTGACCGAGATTCGAACTCGGGACCTCTTGAACATGAGACAGACATGCTACATCTACGCTACCGAGGGGGGCAGAAGGAAAAGTGATCGTGAAAAATCCGTAACTTAGAAACAGGAAAAAGACTTCCGCATAGACGCTACAAGAAAACATTCACGGCGATGAAGCAGTATTCCGGTGAAGTATGTGAATAAGTGTATCTTAAAATTATTAATCGTTTATAGAACAAAGAGTTAATATTTTACAAACAGAGGAAGTAGATATTATTTCACTAATAAGGTTGATATAAAACATAGATCGAGACTACATCCTAGAAATTAATCATCAATGTTCGCCGACTGCAGCTAAGCTAGCAAAAGAAGTTATAAAGCAATATAATACCAACAAATCTTTATCAAATCGGCATCATAAAGAGAACAAATATAAAGATCATTATCAAGCTGACGAACCAACTTAGCGCAAAGAGATTTAAGAAATACATCTTTATCAGTTCCTTCTCGAAATATCAGGTAAGTATAGAAATTCAAGGCTATCACATACTGACCTCTTTTAAAGATCTGAATCTCATATTCCCCAGGGAGCTTACAACAAAACGTGTAATACGACGTTTATCAAATGACTCTGAAATAGACTAAGGAACAAACAATTGCAAGAGTAATGTGTAGAAGCTAACTAAGCATACAAAACAGTGAGTGTAGAAAGTTAGGTAAATGTAACAGAACAAGATATGTGGTGCAATATGTAGGGAAGACAATGTGAATCCTCGGTAATAGCCCTTGGGGCTGCATGTCCCCCATTGCCCCTTACCGCACTAGACACTTGCATATAACGAGCCACTCCAACTCTCTTAGGTAATAACAACGGCATTTCATTTTTGTTTTCTTTGTGTTGGCAACTACAGTGCGCCTTGCTTCACTTTGTAATTATGTGTCATCCTATTACCGTCCGCCAATAATGGCTACTGCCCTAAATACCTTTTGGCTTAACTACTTATAACCAGTAATACACAACAATCACGCAGCTTTCTCTACTCATTGTCGTTTACTCTCAGGTCTGCACTATGGAGTTAATCTAAAGTCAGTTCCAAATTCCAATTTTTCATAATTTATCAGAATTTTAAATTCTAAAAATACATCAATTTCAATTTATTTGTACAAAAACGGGAGCTTTTACAAGCAGAAAGTTTAATATGAGCAGCATTCGCATGCATTTATCTACTTCTTTTTCTATATACATAAGATTATTCTTTTGCCTAAACTATACGAAGCGTAACTCCGTGATGCAACATTGATGCCAGGCCAAGCCTACCGCACGACCGCTGCGCCCCATCTCTGGGCGTCAGGAGTGGAATGTATTTATTATTAGAGGATGGGACATGGTTAACGCTTTGAACCCCTCTCGGCCGGCGAATGTAGTCTTCACAAGGAGCCGCTATTCTTTCCTTAAGTAGTTCCTAAATTGAATCCTCAGGAATCTGACGAGGTTTTCTTGCAGCCACTATTTTTCCCTCAAGTAGTTCCTCAATTGGATCCTCAAGGATCTAGCGAAATCTTCCTGGAGATGCTATTTCCCTCAAGTGGTTCCTCAGTTAGATTCTCAGGGACCTGACGAAGTCTTCCTGGAGCCGTTTTTTTCCCTTCAAGTAATTACTCAGTTGGATTCTCAGGGACCTGAAAAAGTCTTCCTGGAGCCGATATTTTTCCTTCAAGTAATTCCTCAGTTAGATCCTCAGGGACCTGACAAAGTCTTCCTGAAGCCGCTATTTTTCCTTCAAGTAATTCGTCAATTGGATCCTCAGAGGCCTGACGAAGTTTCCTGCAGCCACTATTTTTCCCTCAAGTAGTTCCTCAATTGGATCCTCAAGGATCTAGCGAAATCTTCCTGGAGATGCTATTTCCCTCAAGTGGTTCCTCAGTTAGATTCTCAGGGACCTGACGAAGTCTTCCTGGGGCCGCTTTTTTCCCTTCAAGTAATTACTCAGTTGGATTCTCAGGGACCTGAAAAAGTCTTCCTGGAGCCGATATTTTTCCTTCAAGTAATTCCTCAGTTAGATCCTCAGGGACCTGACAAAGTCTTCCTGAAGCCGCTATTTTTCCTTCAAGTAATTCCTCAATTGGATCCTCAGAGGCCTGACGAAGTTTCCTGCAGCCGCTATTTTACCCTCAAATAGTTTCTCAATTAGAACCTCAGGGACCTGACGAAGTCTTCCTGACTGAGATTCGAACTCGAGACCTCTTGAACGTGAGGTAGACCGGCTACCACCACGCTAGCGAGGCGGGCTCCTGAAGCTGCTATTTTCCCCTCAAGTAGTTGCTCAATTGGATCCTCAGGGACCTCACGAAGTCTTCCTGGAGCCGCTATCTCTCTCTCAAGTAATTCCTCAATTAAATCCTCGAGAACCTCTCGAAGTCTTCCTTGAGCCACTGTTTTCCCCTCAAGTAGTTCCTCAATTGAATCCTCGGGAACCTCATGAGGTCTTCTTGGAACCGCTATTTTTTCTCAAGTAGTTCCTCAATTGGATCCTCAGGGACCTCACGAAGCTGAGTGCTACCTGGGTCAGATCTTCAAATGGGAGAAAATCTCCACTTCGACACTGAAAATCGAAACCGGTTCTCCCTCTATCTAAGAAGCTGCGTTAGCACACATTCTTCTGTTTACTTTTTGTTAACGGAGATAAACTTTCATAAAAGTTCAAACATAAGTTGTACCTACATGTAGTAAGATAAACACCGATTAACGCAATAATGAACATTTTAAAGAGATTGCACTATGTAATGACTTTGATATTTCATGTTCAAAAACAAAACAGTTGGCATAAGCTGTGCGATTTAATGAGATCGAACGTTTTTAGTCATATTTTAACTATATATCTTACGTTTACAAAGCACACTAAAGTCATTTAGAATTAAGAAGTCGTCATAGGGCATTGCCAAAAACAAATTTAAGTTAAACATTTAATTAGTAATGTAACAGGACCGCTGGAACACCCTGTGAAACCAGCTGTGAACGGAAGGCAGGGGGGAGGACCGCGTTAGCCACACCTACTCCTCGTTTGTCTTGTAGTGGTGACAGGCTGTGGTAAGGGGAAAATGACTGTGTCGCCTGTTTCTCCTACACCTGGTTCTCGATCTTTCTGTTACTAGAACAATCTTGTAAACACCAGAGACTTCTAGAATAGCAGGATATTCCTATATAAAGAGAGTTACAGACAGACAGAGTTAGTCAGTTGTTGGTTTGGTCAGTCAGTCAGTTGGTTAGTGTGTGAGTGAGGACAGTTCTTGGTGTAAGAAGGCAGTGTTAGTCAGTGACGTGTTAATGAACGAAAGGATTGTGCAACGGAAGACTGTACGTAACTGGTATGTGCATCGGAGTTTATGTAATCGCGAGGACAAGTGAAATTGTAACGGACGGACTGGTGAATTGTAACTGTGTGCAGCACGAAATTCTGTGTAATTGGCAAGTGTTAAACTGTAAGTCGGTGGAAATAAAGAACATTGTTGAGTGGTGTAATTGGACTTTTTATTTCACGAACCCACAAAGTCACACTGGTGTCAGAAGTGGGATGATAACATCACCAAAAATTACAACCATGGACGCGGCATTGGAAAATTTTTTGGAGAAGATGATGAAAATGCAGGCCGAATTAACAGAGAAGCTGGAGACTAGAAATAACCTGGCCGCGGAACTGAAACTAATCAGGACGGCTAGGGACAACATCACCGCAGAGCTGAAAGAAATGAAGACGGCAACTGAAAACCTCGCTGCAAAAATAGAAGCGGCAAACAACAACCTCATCGCCGAGAAGATGGAACAAATGAAGGCCGAGTTAACCACGGAAATGAGAGCAGCGAATGACCGTCTGGCTACCGAAATGAAGGTGGCGAACGAGGCTCTCGCCGCCAAGTTTGAGGAACGGTTGGCCGGCGTGAGGGATGACGTCGCGAACCTGGGCAAGCGGAAGAGTCAAGTAGACGACCGCCTTAATGACTTAGAGGAAAAGGCCGACAACATCGCAAAACCCCTCACCCGCCTGACGGAGGAAAACCGGCCTTATGTGTGGACGGAGGACGCCGAAGACGCTTTCCAGCACCCGAAGGGGACCCTGTGCAGTGCTTCAATTTTGGGTTTCCCACAACCGGGTGGCGCCTTCATTGTGGACACCGACGCCAGCGACCATTGCATTGGAGGTGTCCTATCGCAGATCCAGGACGGCCACGAGCGCACAAGAGTGGAAGAGGAGGAGCGTGCCGCAGCAGTCCGAGTAGTTGTGACAGTGCCTGCTGAAGGCTGGGATAGCGCAGGCCTGAGGAGGGAGCAGCTGGCGGACGCAGACTTGGGGCCACTCTTAAGGGAAGTGGACGCAGGGACGAGGCCAACCTGGGAGGACATCACACCGAGGAGCGCCACCTACAAGTCGCACTGGGCCCAATGGGACTCGTTGAAGACCAGAGAGGGCGTGCTGTTCCGGGTATGGGAGTCACCCGATGGGAAGGCGCAGAGAGGACAGTTGGTACTTCCCCGGAGCAAGGTCCCGGAAGTCTTGGAGGAAGTGCACGCCGGTACTTCAGGAGGACACCTGGGAGCGAACCGTATGATTCACAAACTACGGCAGCGCTACTTCTGGCTGAGACTCCGAGCAGATGCTGGTGGTACACCTGGACCGCCTCGCACGCTACGATGGGGCTGTTCGGGGGCGAACAGCTTTGAGGAGGGAGCAGTGTAACGGGACCGCTGGAACACCCTGTGAAACCAGCTGTGAACGGAAGGCAGGGGGGAGGACCGCGTTAGCCACACCTACTCCTCGTTTGTCTTGTAGTGGTGACAGGCTGTGGTAAGGGGAAAAATGACTGTGTCGCCTGTTTCTCCTACACCTGGTTCTCGATCTTTCTGTTACTAGAACAATCTTGTAAACACCAGAGACTTCTAGAATAGCAGGATATTCCTATATAAAGAGAGTTACAGACAGACAGAGTTAGTCAGTTGTTGGTTTGGTCACTCAGTCAGTTGGTTAGTGTGTGAGTGAGGACAGTTCTTGGTGTAAGAAGGCAGTGTTAGTCAGTGACGTGTTAATGAACGAAAGGATTGTGCAACGGAAGACTGTACGTAACTGGTATGTGCATCGGAGTTTATGTAATCGCGAGGACAAGTGAAATTGTAACGGACGGACTGGTGAATTGTAACTGTGTGCAGCACGAAATTCTGTGTAATTGGCAAGTGTTAAACTGCAAGTCGGTGGAAATAAAGAACATTGTTGAGTGGTGTAATTGGACTTTTTATTTCACGAACCCACAAAGTCACAGTAATATAGCTTAAACATGTGCTACATTAATCAAAATCGTCTAAAACCACTTTTTGAAAGACAAAACATAACAAGGATGTCACCAAATGAAGTATAGGGTGGGGGTTTATCTTAAAAAGACTTCCTTGTTGCATCATTGGAAGATACTGAACTAGCAATAAGTACATATATTACACACACACACACACACACACACACACACACACACACACACACACACACACACACACACACACACACACACATATACACACACATACACACACATGGACCGTTTTCTTATACTTTGTCAGTGTCTATTTTTGTACCTTTCCTTTTTTGTATTTAATTGTTTCATTTGTACAGTCCTATTTAACTTTTTGCTCACATTGGCGGCTTTGAATTGAGAACTATTGGTGTACTTGCTGAACTGTAATGTTTTATATTGATTTTTATCATCTTAATATTAAATACTTGCATAACCTCTTGGTTCAGAAGCCAGAAGGCTGATCACTCACCTTCTTATTGAGGGGAATTTTAAACTTAATAGTAGCATAGTACTCCATGTAATTCAGGAGGTATAAAATAATATGGAGGATCAAATGTTATACCTTTGCAGATTTTCGTCTCGAACACGTCAACGAGATTGTATTTCTGTTCGCAGTAGTGCATAGCAGAGACAGTAAAAATGCCATTATTGCTCAATTTTGGCAAGTTAACTTCTCAATTAGGGTAGAAACCCCCAAATATTTTGAAGGAAGACTTCTCAGAGAAATGATGAAAGTGGCCCTAGCTAATGAAAGCAGTTAGTTAATTAATAACGCTTGATTATGACACGTGGGTATTGTTAAGTGTGCTGGGCTGTGAAAGGCAAGGAAGGCAGGCTTGGGAGATTCACATTCTCTTGCAACATTCAGATATGTATCTGGGAAACAGCCGCTACATCTTGCAGGAACAACCAAGGTCACACAGCGACAGTGCTACTTCCGGCATAACATTGTCACTTGTCCTGGAGAGTGCCGTAACCTGCTTACGTAACCTGTAGTTATCTTCCACAAACAACACATTTATGTATCTTGCTAGTTTAACAAGCTGGTCTTGTTTCCGGAAAATACTCGCCCCGCCCCCAAAACGGTTAGGTTATTTCAGCAAGATGGGTATTCATGCATATTGAAGGCTTGTATTTTGGGTCGCTGTGAATTCCTACAAATTTACGTAGGTAGAAATGTTTGAAAAATGGAGGTATGCTAATTCCTACAAATTTGTTGAACAGTAAACTTATTTATTACGTAGAAAATGAAGCTAGCTACAGTGAAGGAATGAATATTATACAAATATAACAATTTCTAACAAAAGCTTCACTTAACTTAATCAAATGGTGTTAATTCTTCTTTGTAATTGATATCGATTTCACGAACTCTTGTCCCCATCTTCAGTCAAAGAAAACCACAGAAAAAACTGGATTAACTGGATTGTAATATCGCTTCAAGATGTAATATTACTCTTGCTCACAACTATAAGTGCCATAATGTATTTGGATACAATAAAGTTTATCAATAATTAAAAAAATATCATGTCATGAAATCATGACACAGCATCTTGGAATGCATCCTGTTGCCACCAAGTTCGTCCCACGGCTCTTGAGTCAAGACCAGAAAGATCATCGTCCCGCAATCTGTGAAGAACTTTGGGATCATGCAAATGACAATAAATTTTCTTACCCGTTATCCATTCCCGTCTTAAATAAATAAAAGAAAAAAAGACAAAAAGAATAAAAAAAATAAAAAAAAAAGTAAAAAAAAAAAAAAAAGAATAAAATGAAGTAAAAGAAAAAAATGAGGGCTGAGATGTTCCCCTGCAGACCTTTTTCTATTTCCAAAGTTGAAAAACCGGTTGAAAGGACGAAGATTAGCAACTTCGCAAACAGCGCTTCGCGCGATCCAGAAAGTGGTGTACCAAGACTGCTTTTGGAAGTGAAAACGGCGTTGGCAGTGGTATCAGTAGTGGAGGAGAGTATTTTCAAGGATGCCATACACAGTAAGTTAAAGGCTTAACTTAACTTAATTGAAAAGTTGAAACTAAACAAAAGTCACCATTAATTAGAGCCAACTGAAAAATTCAATGCCATGGCCGGGATTTGAACCACGGATCTACTGGTTTCCGTCCAGTCGCTCTTACCCTTGAGCTACCATGGTCAACGTGCCTTCCTGACATTAAATTCTCCAATTGACTCATTATATTTCCCGGTAGACCACTTAAGGTTCTCATATTTGAGACAACTACTTGTGGCGACTTACTATTGTAAGTACTTAATTACCAGGATTTTTTATCGTAGATTATTTTTTTAATGTAAATTTATATTGAGGAATTAATCCTTAAAGAATTAATCCTTTTAAATACATTACTCCGGTATATGGGTGATTTTTGATTAATTAGAGCCAACTGAAAAATTCAATGCCATGGCCGGGATTTGAACCACGGATCTACTGGTTTCCGTCCAGTCGCTCTTACCCTTGAGCTACCATGGTCAACGTGCCTTCCTGACATTAAATTCTCCAATTGACTCATTATATTTCCTGGTGGACCACTTAAGGTTCTCATATTTGAGACAACTACTTGTGGCGACTTACTATTGTAAGTACTTAATTACCAGGATTTTTTATCGTAGATTATTTTTTTAATGTAAATTTATATTGAGGAATTAATCCTTAAAGAATTAATCCTTTTAAATACATTACTCCGGTATATGGGTGATTTTTGATTAATTAGAGCCAACTGAAAAATTCAATGCCATGGCCGGGATTTGAACCACGGATCTACTGGTTTCCGTCCAGTCGCTCTTACCCTTGAGCTACCATGGTCAACGTGCCTTCCTGACATTAAATTCTCCAATTGACTCATTATATTTCCTGGTGGACCACTTAAGGTTCTCATATTTGAGACAACTACTTGTGGCGACTTACTATTGTAAGTACTTAATTACCAGGATTTTTTATCGTAGATTTTTTTTAATGTAAATTTATATTGAGGAATTAATCCTTAAAGAATTAATCCTTTTAAATACATTACTCCGGTATATGGGTGATTTTTGATTAATTAGAGCCAACTGAAAAATTCAATGCCATGGCCGGGATTTGAACCACGGATCTACTGGTTTCCGTCCAGTCGTTACATTAAAAAAATAATCTACGATAAAAAATCCTGGTAATTAAGTACTTACAATAGTAAGTCGCCACAAGTAGTTGTCTCAAATATGAGAACCTTAAGTGGTCCACCAGGAAATATAATGAGTCAATTGGAGAATTTAATGTCAGGAAGGCACGTTGACCATGGTAGCTCAAGGGTAAGAGCGACTGGACGGAAACCAGTAGATCCGTGGTTCAAATCCCGGCCATGGCATTGAATTTTTCAGTTGGCTCTAATTAATCAAAAATCACCCATATACCGGAGTAATGTATTTAAAAGGATTAATTCTTTAAGGATTAATTCCTCAATATAAATTTACATTAAAAAAAGTCACCATGTTTACAGCAGACATTTACACTTTAAATATTTGTTAGGTAGTGCATTTGTTCGATGTATCGTGTTGTATCTCTCTAAATAGAGCAATATAGTTATTGAAATACTCCTATACGATATGATCATTTATATAGCTACATATAGTGCCCCAGCTTCATTTATACGTGTCCAAACATTATCACTCTATGTACCATATAGTACAAATTGTATAGTACTTGAGCTCCCTGTTATGTTTTCTTTAGGTACAGTATATCTAAATTAACACATTGAAAGAGAAAATCGTGTTAACAAATACAATATAAATTAAGAATGCAATAAATGTATTAATTAACTGAGTTAAATTGCTTCAATACTTTCGCATTCCCCAAGTTCTGAATTCCTGACCCTAAGGGTCACTGATGTAGTAACTGTTGCTATGATACCCTCCCAGTCACATTTATGACATGCCACTTAATACAAGTTTCTGTTATAAATGTAATCGGTATAAAAGGTAACTCCTCCATCTGCTCTACGGCTATACAGGATGAGCTCTTTTTGTAAGAAAGAATATTTGCATTTGAAGCCTTTAGAAAATAAGGAACAAGACTTTTGTTTCGGAGATTCCAGTCCTGTTTAATAACGAAGAGAGCTTTGAGTAAATGAGGTCATGTCATTTAAAACAGACAAAGGGAAACCCTCATCGCTAGTTTTGAAGCTTTTACCTAAATGATAATTATTCTAAAAAGGGCAGGAAGAAGTTTCCATTTGCGAAAACGAATACTACGTGCTAAAGAAAGGATTGTCGAGGGAAATGTGCGAGCAACAAACATTTATAAAGACGCTACACTATTGTCTTCAGTGATTATGAATACTATTTAAATATCATGTCTCTAACTATAAAGCAGATGGACCTAGTACGGTATAACGCTACACTTCTGTATCAAAATAATCAAATAATATGTTCTCTATTGAGCATATTACCAAATATTCTTTTAAAAACTCATTTGATATATGTTACTCATGTTAAAGGTTTGCAGAAATGTTTTCACTACTATTTATTTATAGCCGGAAGAGAGGTACCAGAGGCTGAACCAATAGTCCACTATTTTATAATCTGATAAACATTTTATGTCTTTGAAATTCCACTTTTTGCATGACAGGAGACACAAAGAATTGTGGATCATCACTTAAAAATAATTAAAGTGTTTGAAATTTCACAACATCCCATAAGCGGTTAAAGGTACAAAAATAAGTGTCTGTTCTAATGAGATTTGGTATGTCTTTGCTTATATTTGTATACCGAGAGGGCCCGCCTCGGTAGCGTAGATGGTAGCGCGCCTGCCTCACGTTCAAGAGGTCCCGAGTTCGAATCTCGGTCAGGGCGAGTTACTTGGATAAGGTTTTTTCCGGGGTTTTCCCTTATCCTGATAGACGAATGTTAGGTAACTCTAAGCTCCGTGGACCCTGGACACACTTGAGCATAATTTCACCTATGACTTAACGTTGGAGGACGCGATGGCTCAGGCGATCTTGCCTCTGGTCCGTATTCGGGACGCCCGGTTCGATTCTCGTGGCCGGCTTACCTCACCCAGTGATTTTATAGAAGATTTTCCTGGGTCGCTAGGCGAATGCTGGGAAGGTTAATTACATCCCCGAATTTCCTGTCTCCCCCATTTCATCTCCATTATCATTTCTCGTCATCTCTTATCGGGTGGTCTCTTTCAGGGTAGAAGTGTCGGCGGGAGTCTCTGCGGTACATGGCAGGATGATATGCTCTGAGGAAAACTACTTCCTCCTCCGGTAGTGGACCATTTCAGTGCTATGTGGGTGGGATACCGATGCACTCTCTGCCAGGGAGATTCCAACTGGTGAATTGTAGAGACCCTGTCTTCTGCATTGTCATGACTCTTTGGTTCGGCCCTCCTCTCGCCTCATCCTTCCTCCCGGGGGTATCCCACTTGGGGTATATACTGCTTGCAGCGAGAGAATAAAATAGATGTAAACAAAACCACGTGACCGTTGATCGTAGCGCGCCTTCTTCACAATTTCCAATATGCCTCCGTCGTGTAAATAGTTTCTTGATAAAGTACTGCTACTGAGGTGTGGAGTCTTGAGTTCGTTTTGCTAAACAGCACAAGTGCATACTAAGCATATTTCAACTATAAAAAACATATACTAATAGATAGTTAAGCAATTAATTATAATTAATTAAATATTTGTAATTAAAGTGAATCATGCTGCGCGCGCATATTGAAGGAACTCCGTAAAACGCGGAAAGTTTATTATGTAGACGAGACGTGGGTTAACGAGGGGCACACGACAATCAAAGTATGGACTAACACCAAAGTGAAATAAAAAAAATAAAAAAAAACATGCATTCCGATCTGGTTTAAGAGCATGACTTGGAAATCGTACGGGGAGGGGTACGCGACTTATAGTTTTGTACATAGGAAGTGATGATGGCTTTGTCGAGGGTGGCGAGCTTGTGTTCGTCTCGAAAACAAGGAGAGACTATCGTGAAGAAATGAATATCGATGTTTTCAAATCCTGGTTTGGAAATATTCTCCCCAAATTATAATCGAATAGCGTTATTGTGATGGACAATGCCACCTAGCACAGTTTGAGGTTAGAATGCATATTAAACAAAAACTGCGTGATACATCTAGGGGATGATGGATCGAGCGACACGGAGACGTCGGACCTGGAGGGATCCAGCTGAGATTAGAGGAATGCAATTGACGTAAGTGGCAGTTAATTTTCATGGACATTAATAGTGTGCTACGAGATACTTAGTCAGAAAAATGTGCCTTTAGTTTTGAAAATTTATATAAATAGTATACTTAACGAAGCGATTAAGCGGCTGGCTTAATTATATTAGTATTAGATTTGGACCATTACAGAGATTCGGAAATAGATTTTCAGCATATCAGAGACTGAAGAAGGCGGTTTGACTCTATTCAGAATAGGTAAAGTGATGACACTAAACTTGACAGAATTTAGCATGGCAAGGTGAACTGTTTTATACAATGCCAAAACATCTGGAGTAGATGCTTTAGACATGAAGTGTAGCAACTACTCAGCTATCCGAAGAACAAGAAGATGGCCACTTGTAATGTTCTACTTTCTAATATCAGTGAGCTGTGCTAATGCCAATGTTATATATCTCCATAAAGATAAGATGTAGAGATGTGAGTTCATAAAGAGTATGGAATAAATCTAATCGGAGGGTATATGCAGAGAAGGCTCTAGATTCCAAATTTATCGGATAATCTCAGGAAAATCATTTTGGTCTTTCTGGGTGAAGAGCAAAGAGGTGATTCTCCAGCAAAAAGAGTAAGGAACGACAAGCTAGAACAGAAAAAAACGTCGTTTTTGTGCCTACACGCTGAAGAGAATGACGTCATACAAGTGCGTGACGTATGATAAACCCAATTACTTACAGTGTTCCATGAAAATATGTAAACTGTGTGTATAAAGTATGTAATGGTTTACTTTATTTGCATAGATATCTCTGAAAACAAATGTCAGCTTAAGAGACTATTTATTTCAAACAGTAATATACAATTTTATGACTTTTACGTAAGTATAATAAACTTCAGAAACTATTTAATGTGAGAGACAAATATTTAAGTTTGTATTTTTTGAATATTTTATAGCAAAATATTCTTAAACTGCATAAAAATATCAGTACTAATATTTTTTATAAATTTATTTATGTTCTATACTCAAAATTTGATAATGTTAGTCTCACAGACGGATGTTACAGTAAGCTCAAATTTTTTACATGTTACCAATTAAGAGTTAAAGTATTTTAATTTATCAAAAAGCGCTGTTGAAACGTTAAGTAGATGTTTTAATGTACACTGTTTTATTTTCTAATGAAAGCATCGATGAAACGTAGGATTATGAGGGATGGTTATGGTGCATGGAGCTAGTACTTTCGTTGATGCAGAAATATAAGCGTAATATATATCCACCTTTCCCTCACGAGCTGACCAAAGATGCATGTGTCATATGTACGTCTATGCGGAAGGCTGTTACTATAAAGAGAAAGGTTATGAAGTGCTCTGCAAGTGATGAGTGCCACAGTGTGGGAACTGACGTGAGCATTTCGAGATGTGCGATAAGATGGAAGTCTGCTTGCCTTCACTTGTAACCTCTTTCATTTCGAACACGAGTTTATTGCAGTTAGTTGAAACAAAGAGATATTACATGTCGCTTTAACTTTTAGTCCATATCGAGAAAATATCCTGTCTCATCTAAGATTTACTGTTTGCTTAAAAGGCAAACTAATTGGAGAAAATTACAAAAAAGAGCTTTAGGTGTTTATCCTTCAATCTTAGAGATAAATCTGAATTTCCATTTTAATTTCATACATATTTAAATCTGATAAATATACTTTTAAAACCCTGATGGGTTACATTCACACGTATGCAAACTATTCTTACAACACTTCTTATTCCAGCTAAATTTGTTGACCCAAATAAACTTTAAACTCAGATTTACACATTTTGTTGTACGATAGAAATGTAAAACCACAGTCAGATATTTTAACAGCATGATAGCTTTGAAATCCTGTGCTCTTTGTATGACCACGAGAAATAAAAAAAAAAAAAATAATATAAACAAGAATTCTCAAAAATTATAAGTATTTAAAAACATCAATTATCAGAGAATATCTGGGAAATGTTTAAAGAACAAAAGAATTAACGAGACTAATCGTTTTTATGTTCTGAGCAGGTGGCGAAGGGGGCTAGAGCGTTGTGCTTTGGTTCCCTGCCTTGGAATGCACCCAGAATCGATCTCATCCGTGGGGGTGCGGAGTTTAAGTTCCGGTTAAAAGACCGGTGCCCGTTCAGTATGGTGAGGAAAATAAGGAGCTACGCTAGGAAGCGAACCCTGAGGGGGTGCCGAGAGGCTGACCACATGTCCGCGCATTGGTTGGATGATCGCCCACCTATGCCTTGAGTGGGTTCGCTGGCTCTGGCACACTAGTGGGCAGTTACGCCATGGATTACTTACTTCTTTATATCCTGTCTACTTTTTGCAGTTTTCAAGTTATAGATACAAGAAGCAATCAGCTCCTTGCAGGCTATTCCCGGTAAATTAAACAACATTACGTTGCCAAAGAAATATCTTAAAACATAAAAAACAACAAAGTTCCTTCCATATAAACATTTGTTTGGGATGGAGAGACTATCTTGAAAATATGCCTTTACATCCTAGGAAGATGCAGAACTGAAACACAAACTTTGCACGTTTAACCCACTTTTCAGCATGCAAATACTCACACGCACATACATAAGGACACTTTTCCATAAATGATCTTTTGGTTTTGTTTTTTAATTTCAAAACCTGAAAACGTATATTTTCTGTGAAATTTAGAGATCCTGAACCTTTGGGTGGAATATAATTGTGTCGCCGATCGCATTGTTGCGACTGGCGCGGTCGGCGCGAACAAATGACAGATAGTACAGCGCGAAGATAAAAAGGTTGCCGAAACAGATAAAGATAGATGACTGGAAGGTTCGTCTTTGTAGTGCCATCTTGATTGTTAGAGAACATTCCAGAAATTTCTAGGACAATGAGTGGAGCTATAAAAGAAGCCGCGGATCCCCAACTGATTCAGTCGTAATCGGAACATGATGTCGTGCGCGTGCAGCTGTGCTTTGAAACTGAACTCTTTTGTTTGTGGTTGACGACCTTGAAGATTGCTATTTTTGTATGTTACATAATTCTGCTACTGTAAGGGTTGACCAAAGCATGTTTCTAAGAAAATAAAGAGCATTTTGAGTTTCTGAAAATTGGACTTCTAATTTTGCGAACCCATAAAGTCACAATAACAACAACAATAAAAATAATAATAATAATAATAATAATAATAATAATAATAATAATAATAATAATAATAATAATAATAATAATAATAATAATAATAATAATAATAATAATAATAATAATAATAATAATAATAATAATAATAATAATAATAATAATAATAATAATAATAATAATAATAATAATAATAATAATAATAATAATAATAATAATAATAATAATAATAATAATAATAATAATAATAATAATAATAATAATAATAATAATAATAATAATAATAATAATAATAATAATAATAATAATAATAATAATAATAATAATAATAATAATAATAATAATAATAATAATAATAATAATAATAATAATAATAATAATAATAATAATAATAATAATAATAATAATAATAATAATAATAATAATAATAATAATAATAATAATAATAATAATAATAATAATAATAATAATAATAATAATAATAATAATAATAATAATAATAATAATAATAATAATAATAATAATAATAATAATAATAATAATAATAATAATAATAATAATAATAATAATAATAATAATAATAATAATAATAATGAATCACAATTTAAATATCTTGAAGAAATAATTCAGGAAAATGGAAACGAAACTAGAAAACAATTGCAGGTGCCTAAAATGGAAACAGCATATATGCTCAGTCAAAACATATATAACAAAAAGCATGTCTAAATATACAAAATTAAGACACTATAACACTGTAATTAAACCAGAGTACCTCTATGGAGAAGAAACATTAATTTTGAACAGAAAAGCACATATCGAAAATATAAAAAAGAACAAAATTATTAGAAGAAATTTAGGTCCACAGTTCGTAGGTGAAAAACAGAGAGTTACAAGCAAAAAGGAGATAAAAGTATATACAAACATCTATAGTGATATTAGGAAACGTAGGTTAAAATTTTGTGGACATATTAAAGTGAGAAGATACTTAACTTATTTTATTTTTATATTTTATCATAATGTCATCCCTCTAGATTACAAATATATAGTTAAAAAGTTCATTGTAGCAATATTTTATATCTAATTTGCTAATTATATTAGTGGGTGTTAAGTTTTTGCTACGCCCCTTTTCGTAATCTTTCAGAAACTCGATCATAACTTCTGTAATACTGAACAGATATTTCTGAACTAAGCCTTGTTTTGTAAGGGATCTTCCAAGCTTTCATTTGGTACCACTGTAACTCCAATGATGCTAGTTTTTCATCTGTCTTTGGCTGTGTATGTGAAGTTATTTGTTCTGAATAATATTTTGTACTAGTTATTGGTGAATATATGGTATGGGTAGACCAAAAACATTTCGAAAGAGATGGTTTACAGGTAATGGTTCTACTAAAACAGTTAATGTGGAAAATATATATATATATATATATATATATATATATATATAGAGTAGACAATAAAACCACATGTAATATTGAGGTTAGTAGGCCCAGTTCAACAATACATGTGCTAATCATGATAGTAGTCATATATGATGAGCTGCGAGTCCTGAAAACAGATAAAATAGTTGAAGATCTGGCTAAGATGGCAAGACAAATGAAGAGGAACTTGTAAAGAACAAGTGAGAATACTAAGAGTCAAGACTATGCAGCAGGAATGTTCTGACTCATGTGAGAAGTCAGTAATCAATATATCAACTTTTAAGCTATTTTTCTCAGTTTCACATATTTTCAGGTTGCGGTACACTTTTTTTTAAAAAAAAAAAATCTAATCAACCAAAACGTATGAATTTTTGTGTGTATTAAGCAGACTCATAAGAATAAACATAAGAAGGGATTTTTCTCTGAGATTCATAATACTTGTTTAAAAAAATAAAATAATCTGAAATTTCAGTTACATTTTTTTGTAAAAGCTAAAAAAATATAACAAATTATCAGTAAAGATGTTAAAATAATTATAGTTATTATTAAAGATAAAGGTTTTAAGAACATTCCTGAAGATGTTCATGTATATCCAATAATAAATTTCTTAGTAATTTCCATTGTGGCGATAGGCACTGCCTTCTCACCTTAAACGATTAACTTCCACTAGGCTCACAAAATAAATGATGGAATTTTACGAAAATATAAATAAAGCAGAAGTAGACACTATGAAATGGATTTGTGAAGTAAAAAATGATTTAAAATTGGCAGGAATCACTAAGATGATATTCTAGACAGAGATGTCTTCAGAATGAACGTACGTAAGTGCCAAGTTAACAAAGAGGACTACAACAACGTGGACAGATGAGAGAAGGAAAGTCCACAGTCAAATAATGAGAGAACTCTGGGTTCGTAGAAGAGCTAAGAAACGTCTCTACGTAATCTGTTGTCTAATATGCATATTTTGAAACTATAATGATCCTCTTTTACCCAGTATTACTTAATATGTAATAGAAAGATCGTAACTAACGCCAATCAACCATATCAATACAATGATCCAGTTGTTCATCCACATCTGTGAAGGTCGACAGCTGCACACTAGGAACTTCAGCGAAAGCCGCTTCCCTTTAAGGTGATCCTTGGTTCGAGACACGCCTGCTAACGAAAGATTTAAGCCAGTGATGTACAACGCACACTTTCTCAGAGTCACATAGTTCACCAATGCATACCAGGAAAGAAATGGTGAAAGTCGCTGACTCACAGCTTTTAAAATGCATTTGGAGAGAGAGGTGTCTTCTTCTGGATTATATAAAAGTCGTTTCGTTTATGAATTCTAAACCTTATTTATAAGGAAGTTAATTTAAAAAATAATGAGCTTTGTACTTTCTATACTCATTATTATTCAATTTCATAGTTGTGTCACACATTCTTCATAAAACACTTATATAATTACTATAACAATTTTCTCTATTATCTACCTATAGAAGCAGAGATTGTATATAATATTGTGCTGCACCAAAAATACCTTACTGAGATTTTACTGAAAATGTATGTTCTTGGTATTATTGAATAACAAATTTACAAAAAGGTCCGAGGGAGCAAGCACGTGTGTCTTGGACACGAAACGAGGATTTTCGAATTAATTTCGCTACCCAGAATTACCCTTTACATAAAATATCTCTATATGTTTTTTTTTTTCCTTACAAAATTCTCTGACAATTTGAACTAAAGTATACACCTTAAGATACGAAACTATTTTAGGACTGATTGTTTGTAATGAATTTGGGCCTCAGAAATGAAAGGGATAATTATTGATTTTGTAAGACTTTTTATGTAATTTGTTTATTGAATATTATGGTCAGGTTATAGGGATGTTGGAACATTTATGTGATAAATAAGTGAGAATATTTGAACAGTGTATGAAAAGGGAAAGAAGATAAATATATAGTAGGCCATACAGATTTTAAATGCAATGAAATAGTTCGTTGTCAAGGGCAACAGTGAAAAAATGAATAATTCCTAGAGGGATGAGATATAAGTAGAAGTCTGGATATTGTAGAAGTAAGATGTCTACAGAGATATGTGAGAAGGGATTTGAAATCTTCTGCATTTATATTCCGAACAGTTCGGACGTGTGTGATATCATCTGCAACATTGCGGTGCATTATAAAATGAAAAAGCATCTTTCAAAGTTGCAAGAACAAGTAATGTTAAGCTTGATAAATGTAATAAATACGTAAAATATGAAGCTATTAACAGTGAAGCAAATAAATATACACAAATATAGCAATTTGTAACTTAAAATTTCACTTATATTATAAGAAATGATAATTTTCTTATAAATTGTTCGGGATCGCGATTTCATGTCAAACTTTTATAAATCCTCAGCCGGAAACAAAGCTGTTGTCATCGTTATGAACGTTAGATGTTAATATGTTCTTGTTAGTATCTACTACAAAAATCTGAAAATAAAACAAATTAAAAAACAGATTCGACTGCCGGTATTTCAAAATTCATTACGCGATGTTTGGTTTTTAAAATAAATATATTTTCCCAAACCATTAAATCTATCGGATCATTTAATTGTTTTAATAATTTAATTTCTGGATTTATTTTATGTTTAAATGAACAAAAATGATCTGCTATGGCCGATTTATCAGTCTATTTATGCTTAATGTTACGAAAATGTTCTTTCGTTTTGTTTCCTAAATTATGTTTTGTCTTTCCAATATAAACTTTATAACAATCGAAACAATTAAATTGATAAATACTGGATTTTTTATTTTTGAAATTTTATATTTTTAGAGAAATGCAATAAATTTTAATACTATATTTATTTTGAGGAACTAAAACTATACCAAACTCTTGAAAATTTACTTGCCATCCACCTGCAACAGTTATTATATCAGCAGGAGTCATATGTGACAGAAAAAGAGATAGACTTGACTCAGAAAGAGCGAAAGTCCTAGTATTTTTAAACAAAAGCTTTTAAAGATGGACCACTTTGCTATCAAATGTCTAATGTAGAGTTTAAAAATAAGAACATGGATGGTTTTAAGTTTTGTCTCATTCGGCACATCCCTAGTTTGAATACATCTCTGCCAAACACATGTTGAAATTAGCTTCAAATAGTAACTTCAGTGTAAAATATCCTGTTGCAAGTTTCATAACATTAAATGTAACGTCTCGACAAGTACTTGCATATTTGGATGTTTTGGTGCCTTGCCATTCAGTTTGATTGTTATTTGAAGCATCCTAATTAGGCATCCCGTCGCACACAGATCGAACGTCAGTCTACCACGCTAACTTGCAAGACTTAGGAAACAAAGTTCGAGGGCTTTGTTACGCGCCCTGCTGCTGGGAATAAACACAAAGGAAAATGGAAACAAACAGAAAGAAGGCGTCTTACCAAAACAAATCCTGGATAATAAGAAAAGGATTGTGAAGTCAAAAGGATCTGCAGTTCCAAGCTCTCACAAAGAGGAAACTTATTGCTTCTTTCTGATCCTTTGTCGTTTATTCCAGTATTGAAAACTCCTCCTAAACCATAAAGAAACTTCCCCAGAAATTGTTTTGCTGCACTGGCTCCATAGAACGGAGACAATTAAAAGTAGGATACAAAATCACGCTTAATTAATTATTATGTTTACATTCTTCACCAATTACCGACTACTCCATCGAGTGTGTTAGCCCCGTTGTGATATGTGTGACTCGTAATTAGGAGGTTGCCGTTTTGATCCCCGTAGCCGATCTTCCTGACCCATTTCTTCGGCTTCCAAGGCGAATGCTGGAAAGATTAATTACATCTCCCAAATTTCCTGTCCCTAAACATAACTTTGCTTTTATTGCTTCACCTTCACCCTGTTTAGATATTTCAGGTTTCTAAATGTCGGCGTTGCATGGCAAGGAATATATTATTTGGGAATGTTAGTCCTCCGGATCGGGGGACGAATATGGATCACGGACTCCCAGATAGGACGTGCAATGGGAGCCGGATGGATCAGGCCGCCAACGAAATGAAACATTTAATGTGAAACAAACACGCCGTAGTAGTTTCATTGTTGGTACTCCTGGTTCCCGCCTGTGAGAACCAGGCAAGTTAAGACATGTTCAGTATCGGCTACCGCTGTAATGGAGGTAACACGCAGTTAAAGTTGATGTTAGAGAAAGATCCGGAGTTACTTTCAAACGTAATCACTGCTGATGAAACTTGGCTACATCATTTTGATCCTGAGAGCAAACAACAAAGTTCAGTATGGAAATCTCCTTCATCACCAACCTCCAAAAAGCAAAAGTGGTTGCTTCTGCTGGGAAAGTTATGGTCATCTCATTCTTTGATATTCATGGAATGGTTTATCAGCATTTTGTACCTGCACACACATCAGTAACTGGACAGTACTACAGGGATGTCCTGAAAACATTGCAAGTCCATATCAGGCGCAAAAGACCACATTTCCGTGAAGCAGGCTGGATGTTGCACCACGATAATGCGCGGCCGCATATTGCCAATGTTGTTGCTGAATATCTTGCAAAAATCAACGTGAAGTACATCCCTCACCCTCCCTATAGTCCGGATTTAGCCCCATGTGACTTTTTTCTATTCCTTAACTTGAAGAAACGCCTTCATGGGAGGCATTATCCATCATCAGAAGCAGTGGTGAAGGCTGCGGAGGCGATTTTGAAGGATCTCTCAAAAAATGGTTTCTAGCATGTCTTTGAAGCCTGGCAGAAACGCTGGGATAAGTACATCGCATTCAGGGGAGACTATTTTGAGAAGGAGCATCAAAATTATGAGGATGAGTAAAGGTACGTTGTCAAAAAAATTGTGATCATTTTTTTTAACAGCCCTCATAGATACTAAGTCTTACAAATTAAATTGGCTTTTAAGGGTATTAGTTTTTTTTTATAAAGAAAGGAATGTTCCTGCATAAGATAAATAAAATCTGGACTCATATTGTTAATCTAATCTTTGACAAATGCTGTTGCTCACACACACACACACACACACACACACACACACACACACACACACACACACACACACACACACACACACTTTGTTTATTTAATCGATTAAATTGAAGCTCTGAAAGGTTTATACGTTATATATTATTCCTGGACTGCAGGAGTTTGACAACCAAAGATCGAGTATCCTGTAACATTTAGCCTTTTTCTGGAAAACTTATAAATTACGTACCTAAGAGTTTTAATTTTATGAATATGGAACATGTATATATTTGTTATTGAAATGCTATATTCAAAACTAAATTTGACATAAAAAGAAGGCTCGTTAGATGTGTTTAACAAACAGCTGAAGACATGTATGATAATCTGAAAGGATATGAACAAAAATTGCCCCTTAATGAGAATTTTAAAGTGGCATAGCTATAGGTATTAAGTCAAAAAGTGTGAGAAATTAACATTCTTAAATTTCATGTCCATCATTTAAAAGTTGCATCTAAAGTCAAGAGGACAAAGGCGTCATTGGATACTGATGTTGCAGATTTTTCCAGTACTTTCTTTTTATGTTGAAATTCAGTAGTGGGTCTCCTTGAAACGATAATCGATCCATGGAAGACTTTGCAAGGTCGTTTATGCATACCAGATATTCTTTTAATGTCGATATGTTAATCAACATAAAAAACGAGTGTCAACGACCGATAATGGCAGAGAGAATGCAATTCAGCGGTTGTAGATAAGATTTGATTTGATCAAGATGCAGCAATTGAGTGACAGAAGTGTAACAAATGTGATTGGAATGGTAGAACGTTATTAGAGGCGCCGTCGCTTCCTTGATATGCGACTTTCCCTTCCGAAGATGATATTACTCAATATATAACCTTTAACTTGTGGTCGATCTCGTAGGTGGCTGCTGAAAGTGAACGCGGTCAGCGCCCTGCACCAACTGCACTCAACCAGTGACCTAGATGGCTTCTGTGATATATGGCTTATGTAAGTCAAGAGAGTGCAAGGAAAAGTATTTCCACTGTTAATCATTTATAATGTGGTTAACCAGATGTAGGTACATGTCATCAACCTCATCAAGTAGGAATGCCACGTCTTTACAAAGTAAGTGAAGGCCACATAAATAACAGCTGTATAAAATCGTTTTGAAGTACTTTCAGTCACATTTGAGGGAGAAAAATATAAAGTGTTTTATTATAATGATCATATGATTATTACATTTACATGATGTTCCCTAGAGTTCTTTAAGCCGGTTTAAATTTTCTTGTGGTAAAATTTTATCTATTGCTGGCGGTTTACAAATTAGATAAGCACTTCACCGACCCTCCCAGTAAAATTAGGATATATCGTTTTATCTGTCTTGCAAATATTTAAAAAAAAACTGACACTTCTTCAGTTTAAAGGGAAGTTTACTTACTTACCTATTCTGAATTATGCTAAAGACATACATTTCCTTAGGTAAGCAGATTTACTTACTATAGATAACTAGCATAGAAAATAAAATGAATCCAATGCTTTCAACTGTATGACTTCTTTTAGATTCATTTTCACACCGAATATAGAAATTAATATTACAATATTTTCTGCTTTATATTTAGTTTCTGCTATCTACTTAGTCTCTCTTGGCCATAATAAATACTCACAAGAAGAAGTTTCAAATTTAAGTTAATAGATGGAAATCATTCATTTCTTCACACTAGCCGTAGACAGGCTAAGGTATTGGATCATGAGTGGACATGAAAAATTCAATGCCATGGGCGGGATTTGAACCACGGATCTCCTGGTTTCCGTCCAGTCGCTCTAACCCATAGAGCTACTATGGCCAACGTACCGTCCTGACATTAAATTCTCCAATTGACTCGTATATTTTCCCGATAAACCACTAGGGTCTCTCACATCCGAGATACACTGTTTGTGGCGACTTACTATTGTAAGTATTTGAAACCAGTAGATCCATGGTACAAATCCCAGCCAAGGGATTTGTGTCGACTCTATCACTCTAATACCTTAGCCTATATATGGCTAGTGTGAAGAAATAAATAATTTCCATCAATTAACTAAAACAATAAGAGTTAAGTGTTGAAGCCTGGGACTCAAGTACTTACAATAGCAGTCGCCACAAACGGTGCGCGTAAGAGCAACTGGACGAAAACCAGGAGATCCGTGGTTCAAATCCCGGCCATGGCATTGAATTTTTCATGTTGACTCTATCAATCCAATACCTTAGCCTGTATAATTAACTTAATCAATTAACTTAAATAACTTAAATAATAAGAGTTAAATGATGAAGCCTGGGACTCAAGTACTTACGACAATAATTCGCCACAAACGATGTATCTCGAATACGAGAGACCCTAGTGATTTATCGGGAAAATATTCGAATCAATTGTAGAATTTAATGTCATGACGGCACGTTGGCCATGGTAGCTCAATGGGTTAGAGCGACTGGACGGAAACCAAGAGATCCATGATTCAAATTCCGGCCTTGGCATTGAACTGTTCAAGTCGAATCTATCAATCCAGTAGTTTCAAATATTTAACAGCACGGTTTTTGCACTAAAATGCAACTGAATGTAATTATTATATTAGGCATTATGTTACAAACACAAATGAAAAACAAAGAGAAGAAAATGCTGCAACTTTCTATTACGTCATTGATACTTTAGACCATGTTATAATACAAGTATGGAACTATAAGCCTAGGAATAAATATTTGCAGGATATAGAAGGGTAAGGGGTAAAAGTACTACATGACAACTCACATTGTCATAAATATGTTTAGCTTCCTCTGTGGTACGGACGTAGGGTGTCTATCTCACACTAAATAGGTCCCGAGTTCGAATCGAGCGTGACTTATTTGGACAACGTTTTTATTCGAGGGTTTCCCTTATCCTGGTAGATTAATGTCGGATAACTCCAAGCTATATGGACCCCGGGCTCATTTGAACACCATTTAACCTATTTAATTCATCATCCGATATGACCTACGTTGGAGAACGTTAAACAAAGAATAACGAAATAAATATGCATATCTACATAAAGTACGAGGACTGTTCAATAAAGAATGATCACAACTTTTTTTGACAACGTACTTTTACTCTTCCTCATAATTTTGATGGTCCTTCTGAAAATAGTCTCCCCTGAATGCGATGCACTTGTCCCAGCGTTTCTTCCAGTCTTCAAAGACATGCTGGAAACCATTTTCTGAGAGATCCTTCAAAATCGCCTCCGCAGCCTTCACCACTGCTTCTGATGATGGATAATGTCTCCCACGAAGCCGTTTCTTCAAGTTAGGGAATAGAAAAGAGTATCATGGGGCTAAATCCGGACTATAGGAAGGGTAAGGGATGCACTTCACGTTGATTTTTACAAGACATTCAGAAACAACATTGGCAATATGCAGCCGCGCATTATCGTGGTGCATCATCCAGCCTGCTTCACGGAAATGTGGTCTTTTGCGCCTGATATGGACTTACAATGTTTTCAGGACATCCCTGTAGTATTGTCCAGTTACTGATGTGTGTGCAGGTACAACATGCTGATAAACCATTCCATGAATATCAAAGAATGAGATGACCATAACTTTCCCAGCAGAAGCAACCACTTTTGCTTTTTGGGGGTTGATGAAGGAGATTTACACACTGAGCTTTGCTGTTTGCTCTCAGGATCAAAATGATGTAGCCAAGTTTCATCAGCAGTGATTACGTTTGAAAGAAACTCCGGATCTTCCTCTAACATCAACTTTAACTGCATGCAGATGTGCATGCGAATGTCCTTTTGTTCGGGAATCAACCGTCTTGGAACCCATCACGCACAAACACGTCTCATGTGTAATGTTTCTGTCACCAACGTGTGGGTGGCACCCAATGAAATGTTCAGTATTACAGAAAGTGATGTTAAGGTAATTCGTCGATCCTCTCTCACAATGGCAGCAGCAGTGTTGATGTTTTCTTCCATAAGAGCAGTAACTGGAGCACCGGGTCCACCTTCCTTTGAAATTGATTGTCTCCCCTCTTTAAACATTTTAAACCACCTTCGAGCTGTGCTGTAGGGAAGAACAGACTCTCCATAGGCCTCCTGTAACATTGTATAGGCCTCAACTCAAGATTTGTTGAGACGAAAGCAGCATTTCAAAGCCGAATATTGTTCCTCGCATGTTACTTCCATTGTAGCGGTAGGTGATACTGAACATGTCTGAACTTGCCTGGTTCTCACAGGCGGGAACCAGGAGTACCAACAATGAAGCTACTACGGTGTGTTTGTTTCACATTAAGCTAACAGAATATAATAAGTTTGAATTTTAGTGCGAATAATTATGACCGTAAAAAAATTATGATCATTCGTTATTGAACAGCCTTGTATATATCTCACAATGTTATCGTCCCAATATCGTTAGCTAAAGAGTGTGAGTTTTCTAAGATCCTAAGCCTTGTTGATCTGTAAAAAGTCTAGCCGTAACCTTTCTGAGATAACTTCAGAGCTGCCGATGACAAACACATTCCTTACAACGGTGAGGCTCATAAATTTCGACTTCTGGACTCCACTTCGGTCTTCTCAGCAGAGCTGTATGCCATCTTTTATTTGCTCCTTTTTATTTGCAAGTTAGCTCCTGGCTCTTTTATCGTTTGCACTGACTCTCTAAGCGCTCTTCAGGCCTTGCAACAGCACACTGCCGCTCACAACCTTATTGTAAAAATACAGGCCCAGATCTCGCAAATGCTCAGTCGCGGATACAATTTTGTTTTTACTTGGATCCCAGGCCATGTGGGCATTTCCGGGAACGAGGAGGCGGACGCGGCTGCTAAGTCCGCTTGCCGTTTGCCCCGGAGTTTAACAACTACGGTGCCATACCAGGATGTGCAACGTTTTTTCCGTCGCCAGCTCCTATCTGCTTGGCAGCAATCCTGGACAGCTTTGGAAGGCACACAACTCCGGGCAATAAAGGAGAGTGTACAACCCTGGCTAACTTCCTGCAGGGATAACCGGCGGGCCGAGGTGATACTCACCCGGCTGAGAATTGGGCATACACGAGCGACTCATGGGCATTTGTTAAGAGGGGAACCGGCCCCTGTGTATGCTCCGTGTTCAGTACGCCTCACTGTGCGGCATATATTAATCGATTGCCCTCAGTACGCCAGCGTTCGCCAGTCTCTGGGCTTGGGAGCTAACTTGTTCAGTATTTTAGGGGACGACCCAGTGGCCGTGGATAAGGCACTGCGGTTTGTTTTAGAAATAGGTTTTGATAAACAAGTCTAACTTGTATTTTATATTTATTAATTTTAGAGATTTTAAATTATTAGTTTTTAGATGGTTTTTATGTGCTTTTAATGGTTGAGTGTTTTATTTTATTGTACCTTTTTAGCTAAATTTGTGTAGGTTTTAGGTTTTATTATTGACTTCGGGCCCAAATGACCTTGCTGTCGACGGGCCCTAAAACCCCACACACTCACTCACTCATTCCTTACAGCCACATCGCGAGAGAGGAACATACTAACTGGACGAAGAGGAATATTTTGAAAATTTAAGATAAAGTCTAGGATTTTCTACCTCAGTTTCCAGTACTATTTTTCCAATAGTGGTTGCTTTACTCCTGTGAACATCTTAGTTGTGATGTTAAATTGTAAAATGAAATATAAATAAAGAAAGTATTGTATTACTCCAAAGTTATTAATCGATATTTCAGGACAAATGCATATTATTAAGTCCTCTGAATACAGAAAAAGATCATATTTAGAAATGCCTGTGCCTATGTGTGTAAAATCTCTCTACCTTCGTCAGTCTCTAAATTTTATATTACTTGAATCAAACTCAAATATCTACTACTGAAATTAAACTTAGAATGGTGAAGAACAGAGAAAGTTGACTTCTGCATGTATAAGAAATAATTAATAGCACAAGGATTCATAATACGCCCCAACTTTCCTTGCATTTAGTATTCCAGGCGGACGCCCTAAGCACAAGGTGGAAATATTACAATGCAACAAGATTATGTCACCATGTTGTCAATAGCATTCGTCAAACAAAACAGGTTGTGTACGAAAGGCGTCATAAATGTTAACGGTCTCGCAAAAATGTTCGCAATTCGAGGTAACTCCACCCCAAACTGCAAAAAGTGACAACTAGAAATAATTTCTTTATTTTTATTTTCCCAAAAATGGTGTAACGATTTGGATTAAAATACTATATAGTTGAGATATCTACAAGGGAAATAAAATATATGTACTCTTTGAATTTTCTGGAAATAGCCAGTGTTGTCCTTCTAGTTCGGAAGGAACTTTTATAACCAGCAAAATACAACATACAAAAAAACGTTTATTTTGAATAGTCTATCAGCTACTTCCAAGATATGGTTGTTAGACTATATGGTTCAAACGCCAGTTTTTAAAAATGGCTATGTCTAGTCCTTGTTTCTCGTGGTGTCACAGAAAGAGTATGATATTTTAAGGGTAACAAATAACTTTCCCTTTTAAATATTTGTCTTGGTTTATTTTCCTGTATCCTTCTTGTATCTACCACTAAATGTGTAATGGAACGTTTATGTCAGTTAATATCTAGTAGATAGAAACCGAACGTTTGTAATAATACGTCCAGAAAGTAAGTTCTGTTTGGTTATAAAATTAAATTGTGTGCAGATACAGAAAAATTATTTATTGCACAAAATTCTACAACTTTTAAACTACTTTTCCACATAACTGCAGATATTTCGCAGGCATTTGTCATAGCGAGGTACAAGTTTTTGTATACCTTCTTTATATAAGTTTGTCGCCTATGTCTTCAACCAGTTGGAAACATTTTCTTTCAGCTCTTCGTCATTGTTGAAGTGTTGACCGCCAAGGAAAGATTTGAGATCCAAAAACAGATGAAAGTCGCTAGGAGCGAGGTCAGGGCTGTACGGAGAGTGGTCAAACACGTCCCAGCCAAATCCCTGCAGGGTTAAAGTCTGTTTAGCCAACGTGTGTGCAGTTCCCAGTCAAAGGGACCTCAAAGGACCTGACCTTTCCGCCCACTAATGACCGTCATAAATCTATCTCCACACTTCAGAAATGGAACACTGACGTTGGGGACCAATAGCAGCCCCTATTTTCTGAAAATGACAGTTGCATGTATACTCCGCGTGGAGTCTCAGTTGCCAAAGTTCCAACTTCCAGTTGTTCTGTTTCATTAGGTGCAAGACGGTGGTGTTAAAATGTTGCAACCTTGTAGAGGGGACCGTCAGGAGGAGGGTCCATGTTGTAAAACGATTATGAGGGTTCCTCAAAGAAAGCGGCCGCCGTGCACTTGCGTTGAGTAGACAGACTTTAAAACTGAAGTGCACTACCCATCCGTTTTGTTTTGAGTTCCTCAGTAAGAATCTTTGGCACCCAACATGAGCAAAGTTTATGACATTACAGTTTTTCGGTAACAATTTCATGAACTAGTGATCGTGAGATTTGGGGAAATTCCATAGCGAGAGCACTGATTGTAAACTTACTGTTTTCCTGGACCTTGTCATCAATCGCGTGAACCAGTTCTCCTGTCACCAAAGATGGACGCCCACTTCAATCTTCATCGTGCACTTCACTACGTCCTTCATTGAACTGTCGGGCCCATCTTCTCACCATTGTGTCACTCATCGCATTTTGTCCGTAAACATCGCAAATTTGCCGATAAATTTCAATTGGTTTCACTTTCCTAGCATTCAGAAAACGAATCACAGATCTGATTTCACAAGCGGCGGGATTTTCAATCAACACTGACATTGTAAACAAGCACAACAAAGCATACGTGGCTGACAGCGGTCTCACAATTGCGCACGTTTCTTCTCCTTGATACAGAGTGTCTACCGCGCATGTGCGGAACTGCGATCGCAGCGCTGCAGCGGAGATAAATTGAAACAGAACTTCTGGACGCCCCTTGTAGTTTGTAAAAGATATATATATATATATATATATATATATATATATATATATATATATATATATATATATATATATATAAGGGATAATCTATCAATTAATTAAGCAATGAGTCAGCTTTACTATCCATCATTTATTTATTCCTGGTCCATGACCACACTCTTACTACACAGCATGCAGTTGAGTGTAGGAAAAATCTTCATTCGATTCAGATGCTCTGCCAATAATGTCGCTACAGTTTCACTTCGTGGTAGCTCTGGTATCGCTCTTCTGTTTGGGAGTAGATCCATCCATTCCTTTTCATGTACAATTTTATTTACTGTGTCTGATCTTTCCGCTTTGAACGAAGATTTTATTTAGAGCTTTTCTAAATGGAAAGATAAGGATGTTGGCTTGCAATTTATGATTTTGGAACCTTCTTTGCCAAGTAATCTGCTTCTTGATTCCCCTTTATCCCAATATGGGAGGGAATCCATTGAAAGGCTATATGACTATACTGTTACCCAATTATCGGGAAGCACCACAAACAACAGCTGAGACGGGACCGGAGGCCACGCCACACCCGCTCATTTGTCTCCTGTCACTAACTGAAGGGATGGTTAGGAGAGGGATGTCGGGCCCCTGAGCCGTCTCTTTACCCTTCTCCTAGGTTCTGGAAATTACGGGACATTCAATCTAATCGAGAACCTTCCAGATCGGCAAGCGGACCCTATACAAGCAACACGTCGTGCAGGAGGAGGAGTCAGTCAGTTAGTCAGAGTTCTTGGCGAGCAGTGTAAGAGTGCAGTTTACGACGAGAAGACTGTGTACGTGCATCGGAGTATTGTATGTAATTACGAATGCAAGTGAAATTGTAACGGACGAACTGGTGAATCGTAATTGTATGCATTACGTAATTCTGTGTAATTGGCAAGTGTTTAACTGTAAGTCGAAAGAAATAAAGAACATTTTTGAGTGGTGAAATTGGACTTTTCATTTCACGAACCCACAAGTCACAATACAAACGCTTTAATTTTGCAAGTAGACTCCTAATTTCAATTACTTTTGAATTTATTGTATATTTAGTGCTTGTTATTGCTTGAATTGCTGATCTTAAATCACAAAATAAAACTTCTTCCTTAAATAAATCTGTTCTTAAACACAGTTGAGAATGTGCAATATATATTACCTCTATTTCTCCACTGAAATTTCTTTTCATTTTCCCAGCTAACTTATAGAACCAAAAGAGCTTGCAGTACACTCCAGCACCTGCTTGGTCACTATTTTCCATCTTTGAGCCATCAGTGTGAATTTGGAGCCATTAGGTTTTAGGGTACATAGTGTTGATTGTCTCTAAAGTTATACATTTTAAAACATAGGTTTCAATTTCTGTTTTCTTCATTTGTTTTGTTAGACTTAAGTCATGTGTCACTTCCATATAATTTAGCGGGTTTGTTGGATATTGTAATTCTTCAATTTCCATTTCCGGAATGTGTCCATCCCTCAGGACATCTATACATTGAACAAAACCATTTGTGGTTTTAAGTGTTCTATTGCTCCTTATATAACCTCTCCGAATCTTATCTGACGGTAATCTAATAGGCTTTACTATCAATAGTTGCACAAATGCAACAAAGTCAACAAATACAGTGAAATACAAAATAATTGAATGCGATATTGTTGCATCTAGGGTTGTAAGGAGTTGGGGATGTTACTTTCAACCCTAAATAACAACGGGGAGCGTAGCTCTGGATGGAAGAGAGAATAAGGAGTGGTGGAGCGACATGGGATTTGTTAGGAATAATACTTAGAGTCAACCCAGGTTAAATATATTTCCAGACTCAGCTTCAGGATACAAGGCCCCTCTGAGATCTTGAGGAGGTCTGGGGCAGTACATGATTTGATACGCCATAGCTTAGGGGATGTGTTGACGAAGGCCTGGGTGAGCGATCTCCCGACGTGGAGTCCTGCAGCAAAGCCCAGCGGCACACTCACACTAAAAGCTCCAACCAAAAAGCGCACGCGTGCGCTGCCTTTAATAATTTAAATACCGACCTGCCAAAAATGGCGGCAACCCTTACGTCAGCTGGTTCAATCCAGCTTACTCCTGCCGATTCAGCTTTGTCATACCCAATTGTCTTAATTCGGGCATTCCAGAATCACGCCACCCGTGATCATGCAACTATGGTTTGCTGGAAAAACTGATTTGGTAGTCCAAAGTTCATATCCTGTCCGAAATATACCAGTCATTCCACACGTGTAAGAAATGAAATGTTAAATCCCAGTAATGCCAAATAATTTTTAAATATCGCTCGGCCTATATACGTAACAATATAAACTATACCTTGTAAACAAGGCATAGATAACCGTAACATTAATATCCAAAATAAATGCAACAGTAACGGTAAAAGAGTTGATTAAATGGATTCTCTCACACGAGAGATAATAAAGCTAGAATGGAGAAGAGTGTTATACCACAAAATTGTACCTACTCGGAATGGATTACCTTGACCAACATGTTATATGCCTTCGTTCTGTTTACATGGTCACGCATTACGCTTTTTAAGTTCATTTCTCTTTTATTCTGTATCCGTGTTCTTGACTCGACTTAACAAGTGTGACGAAAGCAATCAGCTTGTTTGTGGTCAGCAGATTAGCCAGCCGTAGCAGTAGACAAATGACTCGCGCATTCAAATCTCCAATACTTAACGTCTCACAAGCACAATCGTTACAGATAAAACTTCGATTTTTCGTGCCTAATTAATATACCTACGAATTTATTAATAACTTTTGTATATAGTTTATTAAAGTTATTAATGTAGTGCATCAGTGAAATATGAAACATTTTTAACAGATATCCATGGTATTGTTGTTTAAAGTTCTGCAATTTACGTATAACATACAACACCAGCAATGTGTTTATACCAAGTTTCAAAATTCTAACTTGTATGTTATTCAAATATTAAATTTTCTTCTTTAAACTTAATTATCCTAATAAAACATCTCCACACTTTAGAAATATTGAAATGAACAATGCAGGTGTTGATAGAAAATGCCGATGTGCAATTGTTTACCCTGAACACACAGTATTACAAAACTACCTGATCATTTCTCTATTTTCTCAAGTGAGCTATTTGCCATAAAAGAAAGTTAGCAATTCATTTTAGAATCCGAAAAACCTAACTCCGTTTTGATAATTACTGACTCAGTGAATGCAATTCTAGCCATTAAGAATAAAAAAATGCAATAGTTCAAGAAATACAAAACTTATCCAATGAAGCTGTCAACTCAGGCAAACAGATTAACATACTGTAGATACCATCACATAGACAAATTAATGGCAATGAACGAGCAGATGCAGCAGCCCACGAAGCAACCAGTTTACATTTAATTATGTAACATGTTTAATAATTATACATAAATTTGAGAACTGTAACTACTTATGTTAGTGAAAGTAAAATTGTAGACTTTGATGTAAAAGATTGTAACGAACTTGGGCAGATATACGTGAGAAACACGGCACTCCCGGGCGACAGTCTATGAAGGGTGGATGTCAGACAATAGAATGGAATGCTAACTATTTTACAGCACCGTTACCCAGGTCAATATCCTCTTAGTTTTTCCGTGCTGTATATATAAGAGGGTAGCAACCCCCATTCAGTCCTCATTTGTTGTTCATTGCTCATTGTAGTCAAGTGTATTGTATAAATCCCTCTGGTGTGACCGACGATGTGCCGCGTCCAGTAAAATGTATTATAAAATGTCCGCCAAAAGTGCAGTTATTTAAGGGTGCCCGGGTTCCACAAGTGCAAGGAAAAATTAAAGCAGTTCAGAGGTTATCGTTGGTTTGTGTTGTCTCAACCTTAACACACCCAAAAAAAAGAATCCATGCAGGAAACAGCAGCTAGAGCCAAGGGTAAAACAAGCAGACGACGACGACGACGTGGAGACCGAGGAAGTAGTCTCGACGTCAACCCAGGTATGTGCAGCCGTGAGGTGGAGAGACAGTACTGCTACAAACTTACCAAGATTATATTGTCTATATTAAAAACTACATCAGAAGAAACTGGGAAAATCAGTGGCATAACAACTCAAACAGCAAACTGCATGATATAATGACTAACGGAATATTAAGACCTCCTCTTAAACAACTGAAACGTAAAGTACAAGTGACTTTAACTAGACTAAGAATTGGTCATTGCAGAATCACATAATATCCAAGGATCCAGCCCCCATATGTGAGATGTGTCAGACAGCTTTAACAACTGTGCCATATACACAAAGTGGCGGACGAATAACAAGTTTACATCTGATGATTCTACTGTACTTAATGATCAGTAACTTTCTACAATTTACAAAAGACGCTTCGTTATTTCAGTTATTGTAATTTTAGTGCATCACTATTGTTCTCAAGATTGTACCGTCGTCAATATTTCACTTTATTGTGAACTTACCAAACAATGTTATAAATTATACCAATGTTATATTTAGTGTTAAATATTAGGCCAATGTTATATTCATATAATTTTTTGAACATTGTATCAGGATGTATTATTGTGTTAACATATATATTATGTAATTACTTTGTGTACAGTCACAATATGACCATGCTGTTAGCGATTATAAACAAGGCTGACTATAAACAGCAAGTTGTCGTGGTAGGTCAGTTAAAGCAGCAACGCGGTAGAGGGCCCACCTCGGTAGTGTAGATGTTAGCGTGTCTGTCTCACGTTCAAGAGGTCCCGAGTTCAAATCTCGGTCAGGGTGAGTTACCTGGATAATGTTTTTTTCGGGGTTTTCCCTTATCCTTCAAGACGAATGTCAGGTAGCTCTAAGCTCCATGGACCCTGGACTCATTTGAGCGCTATTTCACCCAATTCATTCACCGTCCGATATGACTTAACGTTGGAGGACGTAAACTACAAAAAAAAAAAAAAGAACGCGGTAGACCAAAGAACCGGCTCAACAATTATCTTAAGCACACCATTTTAATGCAAGCTTTAAAGGATGTTTTTGAAACAAAGGAGAGCTATGATATAAAACATGCGCATAAAGAGAGTTATTAATTTTCTCTACCTTTTTGATTCAGGAGACAGCAGTGCATTTTCAGAGTGGGGTATGACATTTTTGGCTCAAATTCGCTCTTATTGAACTTCGGATGTGGCAGATTACTTTAAAACCGTTCGTAACTCTATTAGGCTGAGGAGAAATAACGTGCCAAAAGTGATGAACGGGAAGCAGGCTTATAAAAAGTGCAAGGAACAGTTTCAGTGTGCATCTGAGAAAGGCTTCTTCCTCATTGCGTAGGCGCAGCTGCAGCCAGCGTGTCGGCCATTGTTACCAGTGACCGCGGCATTGTTCCCGAGTAAACAACCTTTATGAGCGCAAAGAATTAATTCTGTTTCATAATCAGACTTAATGGTGCATAAGCTGCTCACTTCCGTGAACCGTCAACTGAGAACATCTTTCATATTTACCTTCATGTCAGAGTACAGCCTTCTAATAATATCATTGGTTTGTGTTACATTCACATCGTTTTTCCTAACCGCTTTTCTACAAACAGTTCTTACAAACATCTATTTCTCTACTTCATGTTGATCGAGATAATGATTTACTGAAATGGAATTGTTATACATCTCTTTGTAGGTGCAAGGAAACTACAAGAGACAAAAACAGTAGTAAAATATTTTAGAAACGGGAAACTATATAATGGCTTTGAAATGCTATTCTCCTTGAATGATCACCAGAATAAAGAAAAAAATATATAGCGATTAGGAAGTTGAACAAAACTTAAAGGTACGAGGTGCGCTATTTCTTAGCCAAATAATTAAAACAAAATAATCTATCATTGTAAGCTGCTTTATTACTTTTTAATATTGTCCTTTAAGACCAATAAATGCATCGGATTGAACCATCTGTCAAAGCACTTATTGCATCAACCGCTTCTTCTGCTGACGAAAATTATTGTCCACGCAATTTATTCCTGATATTCAGGAACAAAAAGAAGTAATTGGATGCTAAAATCAGGAATGTATAGTGGATGAGCTAACAATTCGATTTGTTGAGCCTTCAAATACTCTCTTGTTAGACGAGATGTGTGTACGCTCGCATTGTCTTGATAAAGAACGATCTTACGGTTCTTGTGGGGTTTCCTTGCTTAACCGAAAACCTTCGACAAACAAATTGTTGTGTACCATTCGGCATTGACCGTTTTACTTTCCGCTAAAGACATCTGTTGCTACATGGCTAGTTTTGCTGGAAAAGTGGACGATCATTTTGCTTAGAAGTACACTTCGAGTGCAAACAACTTTTGTTGGATTTGCTTCATCTTGAAACACCCATATAGTTGACTGATGTTTACATATAGATCCATGATTCGTCACCTGTTATAATGAGGCATCACTATTGTGTTTCTTGAACATTTTTGTACACAAATTGACACAAACAACTTTTTGAGATTGTGTCCAATTATGTGGGATCTAACGAAAGCGAACCTTTTCCACGGCTAAATAATCATACAATGTTTTATATATGCTGGTAAAACTAATGCCTAGAGTTGCTTCAATCTCGCAATATGTCATATGAGGATCTTGCATTATTAATTTTTTCACGGCATCAATGTTTTCTGGCACAATAACTGATTTTGGACGATCTCCACGAACTTCATCACTGAGCGAACGGCGACCATGATGAAATTCGTTATACCAGCCTTTCACAATGACAAAGGATGGCGCTTCGTCGTCAAATTGGAAGTTAGTTAATCGATGCTCTCTTGTCTTGATAATCCACGTCAAAAGTCATAATAAATTATTACACCAACATTTTCTCGAGTTAATTCCATGTTTTTTTTTTTATTTGAACCTTGTTTATAGTCGCTAACTACATGGTCATATTGCGACGGTACACAAAGCAATTACATAATACCTATGTTAACACAATAATACATCCTGATACAATGTTCAAAAATTTATATGAATATAACACTGGCTTAATATATAACACTAAATATAACATTGGTATAATTTATAACATTGTTTGGCAGGTTTACAATAAAGTGAAATATTAATGACAGTACAATATTGAAAACATCCATGTTTTTTGTTGAGACACAATTTTCAAGTTAATGTAAACAAAACAAATGACGCTCTATTGACAAAATATCTGAAGTAGATTATGGTCAACAATGTCAAACTTTCCATTGGAAACGTCAGATGGCACTTACAACATTCAGGATTGCCAACGTCGTAGTCTGCAAATCAAGTCAATAATAAAGACTAGGTATATCGGAAAATGTTAATTAAAAATTTCACATAATTATGTTATTTAATTATTTACAGCTTTCCTCCTATAATATCTTTGCCTGTCTCTTACAGGCTGAAGGAAATTTGACATAGTTACGAAATTTCAAGATACACATTTTCGCATTAAACTGTCTTAAAATATAGCGTAATTAATAAAAATTGGTAGAGATATTTTTCAGAAAATAAGAAAGTATGCAATTGTGGATTAGAAGTAGAGAGATTTGTTTGAAAATACTCATGTTGAACTTAAATAGAAACATTTGTATTAAGCTGACAATTCGTTTTTTATTTGCTAACACACAGTCTTCAAACTTTTCCTAATCATTTTTCCAAAGGAGGCTAACTGCGAGATAAGAACGCTATTGCTTCAGTTATTTCTTTTGGTGCTTTTGTTTTATTACGTAACGTTTAGTTGCCATGGAGCGGTTCAGCTCCAAAATGTTAAGGAAATCTTATGGCTTTACCCCCAGAGAGAGCCAAAATGATATATACCTGACACAGTTGCACACTTGCAGAAGAGAAGCCCTGTGTATAGGCGAAAGGATGGAAGAGTAAGAAGAAAAATCTCTCTGGGAATGAATGCAACGTTGCCCCCTAGAGTGCTACAAAGTCTGATACGAACGAACATATCTAGAGGAAAGCTACTGCTGAGAAAATGAAGCTAATGATGGATAAGGAAGGGAAGGTGATATTTATGTCACAGATTCACTTTCTCATCAGACAAGGCTTGAAGCCACAACCACGACTATGATAACTAATTACCTGCATCTTCTTTGGCATGGTAAATACTTCCTTGATATCACTTTAGAAGAAAACCGGAAACACCTTTGTTCACTTAAACTTATTATTCTGTTTTAAATTCTTTGCTGCTGCTGGGATAGCACTATCGTTTCCGAAAGATAATAATTCATCTCAATCAAGATAACATTTACAGAAATAGGTTCTTTACACATTTCCTCCTAGGCACAAGAGAAATACAGCAAGTCAAAGCAATAGTACGATGTTTAAAAAGCGGGTAGCTATATGTTTATTAACCCAAGGATGGTAAGTAAATTTTCAATTTTTTTAAAGAAGCTGGTATAACTTTAATTCCTCAAAATAAATATAGTATTAAAATTTACTACATTTTTCTAAAAAAGATAAAATTCCTAATAATAAAAAATCTGGTATTTATCAATTTAATTGTTTCGATTGTGATAAAGTTTATATTGGAAAGACAAAACGTAATTTGGAAACCAGGACAAAAGAACATTTTCGTAACATCAAGTATGAACAAACTGTTAAATCGGCCGTAGCGGATCATTTTTGGTTATTTAACCATGAAATAAATCCTGAAGTTAAATTATTAAAACAATTACATGGTCCGATAGATTTAATGGTTTGGGAAAAGATATTTATTTTAAAAAATAAACATCGCGTAATAAATTTTGAAATACCGGCAGTCGATTCTGTTTTTAGGTTTGTTTCGTTTTCAGATGTTGGTAATACTAAAAAAAAAAAACATAATAAAAACATGATAACCGGAATCCTTGGCAATGGAGTTGACTGATGATGAAAACAATGTTTTCGAAATCGATCTCCATTAGAAAGAAGTATTAACAGCAATTTCTTAAAATAAGTGAAGTATTTTGTAACAAATATTTATATTTGTGTAATATTTATTGCTTCACTGTAGCTAGCTTCATTTTCTACGTAATACATAGGCATTGTTTCTCCGGGATGTCTCCTAGGTTTCAGAGCAAGTAACGGGACAGCTTCCGCTGTTGCTTACCCCTTAGCGCGGCCTTCCCTTTTGTATACTGTCCAACAACACAAAGTAAGTCTCTGAAAGGAATGCGCCCCCTTACACGGTAAGACAAGGACAGCGAGCGTGTGTGACAGAGAACGCCTGCTACACAAGGAGCAGAAGCTTTAAAAAAGCATACGTCCTATTCACTCTGTACACTAAAACCAAGAAGATTCATTAACAAAAGTAGAAGTCGTCAGAATGTTTTGAATGGTCTGTAACTGAACTGACATGGGGTGTCATAAACTACCAAGGGAGGGTGTGGGTGTGCGTCCCATCCCCCGAAGAGCTTCTTTCCTGTGGTATACTATAGTCAAAGAAAGGAATTTACCGTTTCTGGGGAGTTTAAAACAGGTCAGTATTGGAGTAGAATCAGGACAGTCTGGCGAAGTCTGGGGTAGGGAGAAGTGTTATGCCGTAGCAGCATCAAGCGAAATTTGCATCCTGTGAAGCGCGAGGTACATCCGCCGATATTTAAAGTTTTGTCAAATTAAGATAAATATTTTAAAGCTTCGAGCATATATAGTTAAGAGTACTTTCCGCGAGTGCCACCTAAATTATTAAAACCTGCAGACATCCGGGTAACTCGACGGAGAAACAAAAGAGTAGACGACATTCTAGTTCAAGAACTCTGAGAAAAACCCAAATTCCCAGTCCAACCACATCACCTACTCCATAGTTCAGTAGTGATACAGCGGACCCTGAGATAATAGCGCCTCCTCAGACACAACAACGACGAGTACAACTAAGTCAACAGATCGACGCTTTGAAGCCCGACGGAGCGTTGGAACTTCGCGATATCGCGACAAGTTTCAAGATCAATATTTCACTTTAAACTATTAAAACTCTATGGTCAATAATATTCTATTTTATATTTTTTGTAAGTTATTAATTTTTTCTAACCGTAATCCTGAATAAACAGGATTTCAATTTAACAGGCTACTTTAGTCAAATTATTTTATGCCATTTTTTGAGAAAATAAAACATTTAAAACAAAATTGCATAAAAGCTATAATTTGAGACGGAGAAATTTCTTCGAAATATTCCAATGGCATCCTTGCAAAATGTGAACTTAAATACCAAATTTGGAAATTATCAAACTTTAAACTTTCCAACACATACACGAAAATGCTTTTATTTTAGACAAGGAACATCAAAACATACATTTCCGCTGAAATTAAAGGAGATTTTGGGTGGAATATAGTATTCACTCTGTTTGTCAGCCATAAGTATATGATAAAGAATATAAATGAATAAAAACTGAAGCGAATTAAGTAGTTATTTTAAGTTTATTTTTTTATCAAAATTATTAAAAGAATTATTATTTAAATGTTAACATTACGCAAAGAAAAATTTATTTAAAAAGAATGACGATGTAATGTAGAGAAGTTGAAAGATATTTTGTTGTTATGGCAACCGCAGGACTATAAAAGCTGAGGCACTTGAAGCCACTTTTTTTTTCTGCAAATGGACGTGAAAATGTGAAGGTGTGTTTTGTGTGCGTCTTCATTTTTGCAGAATTTGTACTTGCATTGGAAAGTAGAAGGTTGTAAAAGATTGCACAAACTAGTATACTATCAACATATTTAAGTATTGAAAAGTGTAACTAATTGTTGGAAAAGTTTCATTTTGATTAAAATACAAATTTTTATAGGAGAAAGGAGGAACTACAATTTTATTTATAACCAAATTATCACTTCTCATCTGAGACCGCTCCTGAAAATAAGAGCTTATGAGAGTACCAGAGCAGCCGTGAAACTACTAGAATCTAGCAACTAGATCTTCAACGAAGTTCATCATCATCTTTTCCTCCACAACTTACTTTCAACAAACACCAAGTCGTTACAAATCTTTCTACAAAGTATACTTAGACCTCATTAGCATTGCATTAAACATAATCATTACGTGTGCACTTTACCTTCTTGCGAACACCTTCCAGAGTTTCTGATCTTAAGGAAAGGAAATCTCTTGTTTGACAAGCAAATAAACGGTGGGAAAATGGTAGACCGTTATATAACTGCGGATCCAAATAATGGACAGCTACCTTTTTTAAGAAAAGCTACAAGAATGTTACAGTTTCACACTGCAAAGGTTGATTCTCATGGTCGTTATGTAAACATTGTTGGATTGGTATTAACAGCTAGTGTCGAAATTTAGACACAGCGGCAATGACTCAACCCAATGATCTTTCTTCCTTTTCCGCATCTAAAGGTGGAAAAATTACACAAAAGCTAAACCTGGAACATGACTGTGTTAAGTAAACTAAAACATTTGAAATGTTTCATAGTTTTACACAATTAACTAGAAATTGGAAATTAATTATTCTTTAACACTAGCCATGTATAGGACGCACTATGAAAGGGTAGAGCCAGACTGAAAAATTCAATGCCATAGTCGGGATTTGAACCACGGATCTTCTGGTTTCACCTATGCCCAACGTGGTTCGGAGTGCACGGTATAAGCTGTAGGTCCTCTCACCTCACCGTCATCTTCACTATCTCCGTATCATTGGAGGTAATGGACACCGCCCTCTGGGTGCCTCCACCTGAGAAATGGTTTCGGTCATCACGTTGTGGGGAACACTCACCTCTGTTTCATCGCCGTTCCAGCCTCGGCCTACAGTCTTCATTGCTACTCTACAAATCACTCGTTCGTCCGCTTATTACATATGCCTGCCAAGTGTGAGGGGCCTCACACACGTGTCATCTGCGTCGTCTTCAGGTCATACAGAATCGCTTGATGCGCATCGCTACCAACGCTTCATGGCTCATCCGTAATCAGCAGCTCCACCACGAACTAGGACTGTTACCTCTTCACGACTACATTCGTAGGATCGCCCGTCGTTTCTTTTCCACGCTGCAAGAAGTTCCAGGAGCTGTGTATTATAACATCGGCGTCCGCACGCGCCAGCCCTCACGCTTAAAGAGGAGACTACCACAGGACCTGCTTCTAAGTGATAATCTGATTCCAGTGTTCTAGTGCTTGATGTATGTCTTACAGCTCCAATATTGACTTAATTCCTCAGAGAGTATTATTGGAGTTCTAACTTAATGTAGTTAGCCTACCCCTGAGTGTTATTGTTCTTATTGTACTGTTACCTTCTTTTCACTCTGATCTGTAAAGCATTGTACTGCTGATCGACCAATAAAAAATTATTAAAAAAAAACGTTGTGGGGCGAGGTTACCCCGAAGGCTAAGGTTGTAATGTGGGGCGTGTTGGTCACCAACCAACCAACATATTAATACAAACGTTCTGTCAAATAAGAGGAAATTGGAATAAGTAATGAACTATTTTGCATCGCAGAACCTATTCCACGACATAGCTAATCAGAGGTAAATAATCACCTGATAAAGTTATACAGAACATACCTTAAATCCAACATACCCAATTATATTTCTTCAGGCCACACCAAATCCAAATTCATTAAAATTGTCACTTACAGTTTTTTTTTTTTTTTTTTAATTTAAAGTCCGCCCCCAACGTTAAGTTATATCGGACGGTGGATGAATTTGGTGAAATGGTGCTCAAATGAGTCCAGGATCCATGGAGCTTAGAGTTACCCGACATTCGGCTTGAAGGATAAGGGAAAACCCCGGAATAACCTTATCCAGGTAACTCACCGAGATTCGAACTCGGGACCTCTTGAAGGTGAGGCAGACATGCTACCATCTACGCTACCGAGACGGGCTTTTCACTTACAGTCTAACCTCACTTTTAGTGGAAGAAGAAACACGTAAAGAAACATTTGAAGTTTGGATAAAAAAGCAAAGGGCACCACTTCGCAACTGCAGTTACAAAATCAGTACCACCAGCTGACATTTGTGTACACGCAGTACGTATCTACTTTTGCTACCAACTTTCGAAACTCACGCCTCAAACACGAATTTACTTGGTCGCGTGTCTGGTATAATTCTTGCAGTAGCATTTAACTGCAGAGACACGAATCTTACTGGGCTGTTGAATATGTTCGTTATTCAAAAGACAGCTAGCTTTGAAAAGAAATGTGTCATGTTTAAAGTAAAACACACCATTTTGTCACCTAAATATTTTTTTAAAAATCTAGTGCATAAAGTCAAACGACTATCTCTACATAGGTAATATTTATTTTAACAAGATTCTAAGAAAAATTCTTCCTGGTTAAATAAATGCTTAGTTTAAAGAGAAGAAGCTTATCTCCAGCTTCTTTAGAAAATTCATCGGGTTCCTCAGCATCTCTGCTAAGTACTTACAGTAAGTAGAGGAAGTAAAGCATTCAACTAAACAGTTGATAACAAGATTTCAGTGTAATGTAATTTTATGGTCCCATTAATCCAAATAGGAAGTTTTAGAAAAGTTCGCGCGTGCGTGTGATTTTTTAAATTCTTTTAGGTATATTTTAATTTTTTTCCTCCAACATTAAGTTATAATTAATGAAACAGGTGAAATGATGCTCAAATGAGTCCAGAGTCTGTAGATCTTAGAGTTACCCGACATTCGTTGTGTGTGTGTGTGTGTGTGTGTGTGTGTGTGTGTGTGTGCGTGTGTGTGTAAACGGCTTAGTTCAAAACGAGAACGTTAGGTACCAAACTTGATATTTCAGTCCTAATTCTATCAAGGATCTGGCATGAAGGAAATCCCTCTACCATAAAACTACCCGATTACACAGAACTTATTCGAGAAAAAACAAACTGATCTAAAATATGACTAATAATTTTCATTAAAATACCTTTCCAGATATTTTCATGGGAAATGAAATGTATATAATGAATTTTCTTGGTTTATTCACAGAAGTCTTCTTCATTCTGCATTACTTTTGCATACATAACAGCTAAAAAATCTGATTTTTAAGCAAAAATCTCATTTTCACTAAAAAAAAATCTGTTTCACGAAAAAATTTCATTCTCATGAAAAAATCTCATTTTTACAAATAAAAAAGACAATTACACGAAAAAATATAATTTTCACGAAACCTAATTTTCACGAAAAAAAACTCATTTTTACGAAAAAATCTGTTTCACGAAAAAATTTCATTCTCACGAAAAAATCTAATTTTCACGAAAAAACACACAATTACATGAAAAAATCTAATTTTCACGAAACCTAATTATCACGAAAAAAACCTCATTTGTACGAAAAAATCTGTTTCCCGAAAAAATTTCATTCTCACGAAAAAATCTAATTTTCACGAAAAAACACACAATTACATGAAAAAATCTAATTTTCACGAAACCTATTTTTCACGAAAAAACATTTTTACGAAAAAAAACTCATTTTTCACAAAGAACCTCATTTTCACGAAGAAAACTCATTTTCACGAAAAGCCTCATTTTCACGAATAAGCCTTATTTTCACGAAAAAGCCAGTTTCACGAAATTTTCTATAGACGAAATTTTAACAGCATAAAATTTAAGATTTGGGCTGGCCCAGTAGGTCAGTTGGTGGAGCACCTGCCTGTTGTGTGAGGAGTCCTCAGTTCGATTCCTGGCTGAGGTGGAGACTTTTATCCGAACAAGATGATTCGTCTTCCCGAGAATCTGGAAGTATGAATGAGAGTGCGAATGTGTGCGTGATCTATTTTTTCTGTAATTTACATCCTCCAACATTAAGTCGTATGCGACGTTGAATGAAATGGGTGAAATGATGCTCAGATGAGTCCAGGGTCCACGGAGCTTAGAACTACCCGACATTCGTCTTTAAGAATAAGAGAAAGCCAGGAAAACCTTATCCAGGTAACCCACCCTTCCCGAGATTCCAACTCGGGACCTCTTGAACGTGCGTGATCTAATGATACAAAAACCCAAAGTACCAACAAACCAACTTATGCAAGTCAACACCATTGCCAATAGGCGATATGTTACAAAGGAGAACGGCTGCCGATATGACCATGGCGGGGTATGGAAGAAAAAAGTAAGACTGTTTAAACAAGATGATTTTTGACAAAAACATATATTGAGTTTACTATTTTCGAGATATTCATTTTTTTATAATTAAGTCCTCCATCGTTAAGTCATATCGGACAGTGAATGAAATGGTTGAAATGATATTGAAATGATTCCAGGCTCCATAGAGCTACTCGATATTTATCTTTCAGAATCAGGGAAAACCTCCCTATAAGGAAAGAGTAGAAAGAATATTTTGATATTTATATTTATATATTTGTGCAGTTTCCATTACAGTTTCACTACAATGACTTTGATATCTAACAATCACTATTATACCTCCTGTACAGATACATAAAATTGCTGACCCTAAGATTTACTCGCTCACTCAGGTCCCCTGGCTATAAGTCTTTGGTTTTTCTGAGCAGCTTGTTCTCATTTCTTCTTGACCTTCAGTTCTTTTACCGTAATCCACTTTTCTCTTAACTTATATAACAATTCTCCTATACATCTATTTTTCTTTTCACTCATCCCCGTTAACATGCGTACCGCCACTACACCTTTGCTCACGCTGTCCCATTTCTTATCTCATATTTTTCTCCTGTAATTTGTTAACTCCTTACATTCTATCAGGTAATGAACAGTGCTCTCTTCATCTCCACAAAATTCACATATCCCTACCTCATTACTTCTCAGCCCTTTTAGATATATTATTCCTACTCTCATCCATGCTATGTCTTCTCTTACAGTTTTGTCACATTGATCTATATATTTTTCCTACACCATTCTGTCTTTAATTACTTATAGAATTTCAAAGATTTCTTTTCTTCTATACTTTCCCATATCTTCTGCCTATCTATGTCTTGTATAGAAAGGATATAATTACTCAGTTTATAAAGATTTGATTATCACTTAAGCATTGATACCGAAATTATGGTTTGCCAGAAGCAAAGAATCATGATAGATGTCAAAGGAATGTTGGTTCTTTGTTACGACAAGGGGCAAGACCAGTTGAGTTGGGGAAAGTGTATAACAAAGCCATGTAAGAAGCAGTGTCCTCAGAAGATTTCTAAAGGAATTGTCACTTGACGTGTATGAATAGGGAATTCTTTGGATCGTTTACAATGGCGACCAAAACAGCCACAAAGGGATTTTGTCTGAAAAGGAATTTTGAGAGTGAAAGTTAGAGATATACACGCGTGCAGCTGTGGTTAGAGGCACTCTTCGGCGTGAAGCCGATTTGGCTAGTTCGCGGCTAGGAAGCCATTATAAACATTCTTCGGCGTGAAGCCGATCAGAGGAGTCTTCGGGGTCAGACCGATGAGAGGAGTCTGAGACGTGAAGCCTATTAGAGCGGTCAACTTGTTCTGTCTTGAATATTTGTCGGGTCATCAAAATTTATCGAGGAATAAAAAAAATTAGCATTCAGTAACTCTAAACCGAGATTGGTAACCCTCGGTCGGCAGCTTCCATTTCGATGTTTGAAAAGAAGCAGTGAATAAATAATTTGGAGACGGGCATTCCAGTGTTGTGAAAATCTCCTTCTCACACCCATCCACGCATACCCTGAGAGAAACCTCATTGCTCGCCATTAAATTATTTGCATCAAATTGGCGCGCCAACGTGGAACTTGATCGCCACCATCTTCATATATTGCTTCAGCATCCTGTGTCCCTCTTGTACTTTCAAAGAAATATAAAATAAAATCTTTTCTGCACAGGTTTATCTCGACTAACATAAAGCAGAAAAGTAAACTTTTGTAAGAATAGTTTGTAGAAGAGGTATAAAGGTAAGCGAGATGGATAAGGAAAATCTTGTGAATGTAACACATCTGCCATTTTAATTTTTACATCATTTACATAGCGCTAACATGTGATGTTGGCATCTGTATTGGAGTCTCCTCAACCACTCATTGTGATCTTAGTTGTTTTATGGGTTTCCCCGGTGAGTGGTGTGATGGTTTCTAATCTACCATATTATTTCTTTATTATTTCCATGTCATTACTTTTCTTCCTCGAATTTGATGTGTCCTTATAGGTGGTGTGAGTCGGTGCCGCAGAGATAGCACTAATATTTGCACAAAGGAAATAGTACCTATTCCCTGTAGATATTGTGGCTATTAGATCTATGGAGTTCACCGCGCCCTTTAGGCAGCTGCAGTAGTAACATGGGCTTTCAGGGTTTATATATTACAGACTTCTGCACGTCTGTAAGGCTTGATCTGTTTACGAGCTAAAGCCTTCTGTGGTTCCTTCTTAGGATGTTAACCACAATAAATATTCCTACATTTAATTATGTGAGATGTTTCCTTAATTGTATAACCTATACGAACATCAGTAGTTAAAACATTGTACAGAAATTCCTTATGATGAAACATAGCTTGTAGATGTGGATACGCTGTGGTGTACCCGGAAACTATGATATTCAGTTTTATGCGTTTGCTTCTAGCAATTTTCTTCTTTAAGCTGATGGTGTATATTGGTTCATATCAGGGCGTGGCTGGTAACGAACTGTAGACACCGCAGCAAACGCAGCTACACGACTCTCATCATTACATAATGCAATACTACATACCTGTTCATCATATACACACGACTGCATACTTACGTTGTACCTCTCTAGAACCATGTTCTCTGACCACTTTCATTTGTTACTTCCAAATCATTCTTACAAAAGCCCCTTAACTTTACTTCTGCCTACAGTAACTATGCCCGCCTTGGTAGCGCAGATGGTAGCGTATCTGCCTCGCGTTCAAGAGGTCCCAAGTTCGAATCTCGGTCAGTGGAGTTACCTGGTTAAGGTTTTTCGGGGGTTTCTCTTATCCTTAAAGACGAATGTCGGGTATCTCTAAACCCCGTGGACCCCGGACTCATTTGAGCATCATTTCACTCATTTCATTCAACGTCCGATATGACTTAACGTTGGCGGACGTAAATTTAAAAAAAAAAAGAACTTTTGTATTTCACCCCCCCCCCAAAAAAAATTCATACAGGGATTTCATTTGAAGCCCCCTGAATAAAAAACGGCAATTTCAGTAAAACGTGTCTGAAACCGAGCGGGATGTCTCAGGCGGTTTCGTCTCTAGCCCACATTCTGGAGGCCTGGTTTCGATTCCCGTGGCCAACCTACGTGACTCATTGTTTTTTCAGGGATTTTCTGTGTCGCTAGGTGAATGCTGGGTAGGTTAATTACATTCCCCGAATTTCCTGTACCTCCATTTCATCTCCATTATCATTTCATATCATCTCTCATCTGGTTGTCTCTTTCAGGGTAGAAGTGTCGGCGAGAGTCTCGGCGGTGCATGGCAGGATGATAAGTTCTCAGTAGATCTCCGAATCTGGTAAGATGGAGCCCTCTCCGTACTACAGTAGGGTGGGATGCCGGTTCTGGCCTGCCGAGGAGCTTCCAACCGGCTACGTGTAGGGACTCTGCCCTCTGCACTGTTCTGGCACCCTGCGACGGCCTCCCCCGGTCTCCTCTTGCCTCATTCTTCATCCGGAGGCGCCCCACCAAGCTTGGACGTCCGTGCCGAATCCTCTCCGTAGTCCAGTCCGGTCCAAAGGTGTCTGGGTGTGTGAACAATGTAATCCAAAAACTAAAATTCGATTAAATACCAAACGTAGTATTTAAGCTTGGCATCTTCCAAGGATTCGGCACAAACATTTTCAAGAAAATCACCCACTCCAGTCCAGCGTTTACAGGAACATTGATTTTCTTTTTTTCAAAAATGGCTTTAACAACTTTGATTAAACACCCTGTTTCAAAATTTTTTGAATGTTCTGCGAATGTTCCTCAGAAGCCCCTTTCATTCTAAATGACTTTTGCATGATTGGTAAACCGCAGAAGATATCGGACGATGAATGAATTGGGTGAAATGATGCTCAAATGAGTCCGGGGTCCATGGAGCTTAGAGTTACCTGACATTCGTCTTTCAGGATAAGGGAAAACCTCGGAAAAATCTTATCCAGGTAACCCACCCTGACCAAGATTCAAACTCGGGACCTCTTGAACGTGTGGCAGACACGCTACCATCTACGCCACCGAGGCGGGCTAGACATGCAAAGCCTACATAGTAACCATATATACAGGGTGATCCAAAAAACACCGACAACATTAAGTATGTTGCGTAGGACACCAAACTGATTATTTTTTAAGAATGACCCAATGTCCGGAAATGCACGGTTTGGATGCTGTAGAACGTCAGTTAGAGAACTGGGCAGACGTGCGCAAGTCGTTCAGTCACCAACACATGTTTAGTGTCAACATAAGGCTTGGAATAATTGCTGACTATATCTTCTCCCAAACAGACTAACAGGACTGATCTACTTCGCATTTCTTGGAGATATTTTGCCTACCTTATTGGAGGACGTTCCACTAAACATTCGGCAGGTAATGTGGCTGCAACACGACGGAGCTCCAGCACACTTTGATAGTAACGTACGGAATCACCTAGATGTTACACACCCAAATCAGTGGATTGGTGGAGGGGGACCAGTTCCATAGCCAGCTAGGTCACCACATCTGACACCACTGGACTATTTTCTGTGGGGTAGTATGAAAACCATGGTGTATGCTACTCCTGTAACGTCAGAGGAGGACCTTATCACACGAGTACATGGAGCGATGTCAACCACACTTATTGGAGCATGTACGTGAAGCTCAGCGGCGCCGATGTAGGCTCTGCATTGAAGTAGAAGGCACCCAGTTTGAGCCCTGTTTGTAATTTTAAACTACTTTGTGCTGCATACAGTGTGTTCGTTGTATTGACGACATGGACACTTTGATGGTCTGTTAATGTCAGAGGTTCTACTCCCATTAGTCCTGCACCCGTAGGACCAAAGACCCGGGCCTCCCTCTACCCAGGAGCGATGGAAAACTCCAGGGGTCTTTTCATGGGGCAATACCTTGAGTCTAAAAAGCCCCCTCCCCATCGACTACTACGTCAAGATGGGATGGAAGTGGATACGCCACTTACGCGCGTCAATCCCGCAGGGAAGACTACCGAAAACCTCGGTGGGGCCACCTGGTGATCTAACACATTTTCTATTAGCTCTGCAGGCTAGTGCCCGGGACTTATGAGGTAACCCTCTACTCCCTCTGGGCGGCCGTAGCCTGGCCGGAGGTACCCAATTCCCCGTGGGTGTCGGGTACACACTGCCCCCTCGAGTCCAACCCAATCCGAACAACTCCCCGAAGGGAGGGGCTCGGCAGTTCGGTCCGAGGTTCCTCTAGTAACGCCAGATATTGATGGTCTACTGCACCATAACCGTGCGTTTCCGGATATGGGTTCCTGCACAGAAAATGATCAGTTTGCTGTCCTGCGCGACATACTTAGTGTTGCCGGTGTGTTTTTTTATCACCCTGTATACTAAGGGTGTTTCTACAAAGTCTATCTAAGATTGACTAAAGAAAGACGTGTTAGAGTTTTTAAAGTCTGACCTCCAAATATGTATCTGCGGGCAAGTACTGTATCCAATTTTTGAGAGAAATGTAATATCAGTAGGTGCTAGAGAAACCAAAACTCGCTCGTATTCTAGAGAATAGCTCCCAGCATATAAAGCCACACATTTACGACGCCACGTCATTTTTCCATTTTCTTGATACCCCCTCCTCCACGTCATGGTCTGTCGCCTTCAACCAGATCCTCATCCCAATGTCGTACGTCAGGCTTGCCACACTTTCATGCTACTCCGATTCGTTTCTTAATAAAGCCAAACTCAGATTCAAAAAAATTACAGCTCGAGTGAAAATTGTAATTCATGGCTAATACTTAGAAAGGAAGCTGACCAAAGGTTGCAAAACATATACTTTCGAGCTATAGAGGAAGGTCTTTAACACCCTGTGGTCAAGGAGTACTGAGCTAGCCTCTGTACCCGAGTCGCATGTTCAAGTCCAGCGGAGGAAATTTAATTTTTCGGACATTAAAGTCATTAGTATGGCTTCCTACGGAAGGTAAGTAACGCCAATGGCCTAGTGTCGTAGATTTATGGTAGTTAAAAGAATATCAAGCCTTATAAAGAGACCTCTCGGAAAATTAAATGGCTTTTGATGCCCAATCCAGACTGGGACGCTCAGATTCGCAGCAATTAAAGATATTTCTTAAATAAAAACGCAATTTCATTTTCAATACGTATTTCATCTTAAACACATGCCTTCGTAACAAGTATAAAATCATTCCAGCAATGCTACTTCCTGGGGAACATTAGAAAAACGTAGAAAACGAGCAAGGGGGATTCCACGTGGAAAGATATTTACTCCATTATAATCGGGGCGAAATGTTCATTGCAAGAAAATAGGAAATCGGTTACAGAAAACGGACATAGGTAAATTTTCCTTTGCAATCAAAACAATTGACGACTGTAACAAAATACCTGCAGAATTACTGGAGACACTGCCTCATAGTGCCAATAGTTTTAAACAAAGACTATGGAAGATGTGTAAATGCTTGTATTATCACTAGCACATATTCAAAATTGAATTATAATTATCATAGTGTACTCAAAAAGTGTTATTTATTCTTCTGATAGAGCATTGTTATTGCTTTTATTGCTGCTGGTTTTGTCATAATTTATCATCATCATTATTAATTATTATTATTATTATTATTATTATTATTATTATTATTATTATTATTATTATTATTATTATTATTATTATTATTATTATTATTATTATTATTATTATTATTATTATTATTATTATTATTATTATTATTATTATTATTATTATTATTATTATTATTATTATTATTATTATTATTATTATTATTATTATTATTATTATTATTATTATTATTATTATTATTATTATTATTATTATTATTATTATTATTATTATTATTATTATTATTATTATTATTATTATTATTATTATTATTATTATTATTATTATTATTATTATTATTATTATTATTATTATTATTATTATTATTATTATTATTATTATTATTATTATTATTATTATTATTATTATTATTATTATTATTATTATTATTATTATTATTATTATTATTATTATTATTATTATTATTATTATTATTATTATTATTATTATTATTATTATTATTATTATTATTATTATTATTATTATTATTATTATTATTATTATTATTATTATTATTATTATTATTATTATTATTATTATTATTATTATTATTATTATTATTATTATTATTATTATTATTATTATTATTATTATTATTATTATTATTATTATTATTATTATTATTATTATTATTATTATTATTATTATTATTATTATTATTATTATTATTATTATTATTATTATTATTATTATTATTATTATTATTATTATTATTATTATTATTATTATTATTATTATTATTATTATTATTATTATTATTATTATTATTATTATTATTATTATTATTATTATTATTATTATTATTATTATTTAGGTTGATGTGTAAATTTGGTTAGGTTTTGAATTGAATTATTTAAACTTTACGGGAGTATATATAGATTTATGTTTGACATGTAATTATTTATGTTTAACTTGTAAAAATTAATTTTGACAAACGCTGTCACCGAACCTTGCCCTAAGCAGTGAAGTAATACGTCCATGAAGAGCTAATGAGTATTGCTGCATTTTTCATACGAGGTGTGAGCTATGTGTAGGAACAAAGGAGCATAATTTCCACATATCTTGTGATTATTGTGGTTACATTTGCATGAAAATCTATGTTTTTGATGTAAGGGACTAGCAATAGCTGACAGTCGGCAAATTGTGCTTCCTGGTGACAAGGAAACTCCTAATAGATGTTGACTTCGCGGTCAAAGGTTCTATGTACTACAGTACTAAATAGAAAGCGACTCTTCTATCTAAGTTTGACCAAATTTGCCCAAACCGAGCGAGGTGGCACCGCGGTAACGTGAGCAACTTGTATTCGCGAGGGCGCGGGTTCGATCCCCATCGACCGCGCACTCTGACTTAGGTTGTTCCTGGTTTATTTTGTCATTTAGGCCAATGCTGTACGGTCATCCCACGATTTCCTTTTCAGCTTTCGCCTTCACTCCATTTCCTTATAATTATCTTTCAGGTGCGAGTGACGATTCCGGACAGATGGTGCGGATGTTTGCGCATTGTAAAAGTTGTTCTTGGCCCTAGGCGGCTACGTTATAAGGAACTGTGTAGGAGGCGCTTGTCGACTTCGAAAACTGAAGTGTTGCCGGATTCTGGCGACGGATGAAGAACTACAAGGGCTGTTCAATAAAGAATGATCACAAATTTGTTGACAATGTATCTTTACTCATCCTCATAATTTTGATGGTGCTTCTCAAAATAGTCTCCCCTGAATGCGATGCAGTTGTCCCAGCGTTTCTGCCAGTCTTCAAAGACATGCTGGATACAATTTTTGAGAGATCCTTCAAAATCGCCTCCGCAGCCATCACCACTGCTTCTGATGATGAATAATGTCTCCCACGAAGGCGTTTCTTCAAGTTTGGGAATAGAAAAAAGTCACACGGGGCTAAATCCGGATTATAGGGAGGGTGAGGGATGTACTTCACGTTGATTTTTACAAGATATTCAGCAACAACATTGGCAATATGCGGCCGCGCATTATCGTGGTGCAGCATCCAACCTGCTTCACGGAAATGTGGTCTTTTGCGCTTGCTATAAACTTGCAATGTTTTCAGGACATTCCTGTAGTATTATCCAGTTACTGATGTGTGTGCAGGTACAACATGCTGATAAATCATTCCATGAATATCAAAGAATGAGATGACCATAACTTTCCCAGCAGAAGCAATCACTTTTGCTTTTTTGGGGGTTGGTGATGAAGGAGATTTCCACACTGAGCTTTGCTGTTTGCTCTCATGATCAAAATGATGTAGCCAAGTCTCATCAGCAGTGATTACGTTTGAAAGAAACTCCGGATCTTCCTCTAACATCAACTTTAACTTCGTGCAGACCTGCATGCGAATGTCCTTTTGTTCGGGAATCAACAGTCTTGGAACCCATCGCGCACAAACACGTCTCATGTGCAACGTTTCTGTCACCAACGTGTGGGTGGCAGCCAATGCAATGTTCAGTATTTCAGAAAGTGATCTTAAGGTAATTCGTCGATCCTCTCTCACAAAGTCAGCAGCAGTGTTGATGTTTTCTTCCATAAGAGTAGTAACTGGAGCACCGGGTCCACCTTTCTTTGAAATTGATTGTCTCCCCTCTTTATAGACTTTAAATCACCTTCGAGCTGTGCTGTAGGGAAGAAGAGACTCTCCATAGGCCTCCTGCAACATTGTATAGGCATCAACTGAAGATTTGTTGAGACGAAAGGAGAATTTCAAAGCCGCATATTGTTCCTCGCATGTTACGTCCATTGCAGCGGTAGGCGATACTAAACATGTCTGAACTTAACTGGAAACGAGGAGTACCAACAATGAAACTACTACGGCGTCTTTGTTTCACATTAAGCTAACAGAATATAATAAGATTGAATTTTACTGCGAAAAATTATGACTGTAAAAAATTATGATCATTCTTTATTGTACAGCCCTCGTATTTTTCAGGGACTTCCGCGCCTCTATGTGGCCCAACGTTCCCTCAGTTCCCTCTGGGGTGTTGTCTTAATAGACGGAGATCACAGCGCACGAGGTCTCAGCTTTACCGTTTTATATCTACCCAGAAAAAAAATCCAATTAAGCAACATTATGTATATGTTGCACATAAGATCTGGAAATTGCATTCAAATACTTCATCACAAGCTAGATGAATAAAGTGAGAAGTAGTAGCTTGTAAACTCCACCATCAGATGGCTGTGTTATCGACTCGTTTATAAATTTTCCTACGTTGGGCCAAAGCGAGTCCATGATTAGGGTAAAGTGGTTGGTCCATCTGTTGTAAAATAGACCCGTATTGGCGTATGAGACAATAACTTACGTCAACTTTGACACATTAAACGTTGTCAGATGCAACTTGCAGCGAAAGTAGAGGTGTAATTTTAACTGTACAAACAAAGGATCCGAATTGGCGGAACTAATGTTCGAGCTTGTGTAAGTAATAAATACCAGATGATTAGCTGTCGACGTGACCGTCCGAGTAGAACAGCTGACTCTCTCCACAGCGTTTTATCGCTCTTAATTTATGGTTGTGAGCTTTCTCGATGCGTTTCTGTTTACTGCATTTCCGTAAATTGCAGGTATGCGTTCTACAAAACAGGTTAACGCATAAAAAATAGTCATACGTCCCAAATTTCTATGAATCATATTAACCGAGGAAATACTTGCAAAGTATATCTGACTGTCCGTCTGTATTAGCAATTATCCATATTTTGCTTTAAGAATGTTGTACATGATATAAATGAGAAATTCGGCGTGAACCGCCCATATATAAATCTTGGCGCGTTCTTTAGATGCTGTAGAGTGCCGATAATCGACCACAGTAAAACACTGCTATAGGACTGACAAAGATTAAAGAAAACAAGCTTAATTCCCATCTACTTAATGATTCCCTACCAAAATTCCTGTATCATACGTTGCCAAAGTCTAGTTTATCATACGAATCTGAAACACGATATTTACTCTGTGGCATCTGAATTTTCAGAATCTTTTTTTTCCCCCTTTCTAATTCTCATAGCTTTGTATAAGTACATTATTTGGAACTCTTGAAATATTTAATGCAGCAAGTGCCAGAGCATTGTTTAATTTATTCATTTATTTCATGTTAATATCTTTAAAATAATGAAAGTTGTGTTGTGAACATGAGTTATAGATGGCCATGACTGAATAGAGTAGGTAGGTGGCAAACATAAATGTTAAATTTTCAATCTAAATAAATGGTAAATATTATAAATTCAATAGAAAGACAAACTTGTATCTACGAAAGTTAACAATAAGGTGACTTCTCCAAATGTTTATCTCCATTAACACAACGTAGATAGAGGAATAAGCGTTTGTGAAAATATTTTGTACACGAGTAAAGAACGTAATATGAGTTAATATATGAGATTATTTGTATTACTTCTTGCTGCTGTATTCTGAATTATGCTTGATACTTGTATGAAGTAACGTATTAATCGCTTTATAGTGATATTATTACTGTTCAGCAATAACTGACGTATTATCCCATCACTTTCTTGCTAGTAGATAAACTACCATGATTGGTCACTATCAGAAGTATTGCTAAACATCGTTGGCTAGGCGTATTAGAGAATCACGACTCACATTTTCTCCGAATGGATTCATTAAGTTACAGACATGTGTTTCACTCTCGTGAATTTTTCTTTTCTTGTACCAACTGCTCTTACAAACGCTTAGACATTCCTCTATGTACTTCTTGCTAATGGATAAAATCGTATTATTGTTCATTTTCTTGTAGGTACAAGAGGAATATGGTGATGCATTAAGCTTTGAGTGACAGTCAAATTTGTTAAAACTGGTCGATATGTGATGTTTTTAAAATTTCGTTGTTCTTTTTTATTAAAATAACGAATAACGTATTCCTAATTAGGAAGAAATGTAGGCACTGGCAAACTGAAACATCAAAAAAGGAACCAGTACCTTTACATAAAACGAACGCTACATTTTATGTAGTAAAATGTTCTCAATCTATTTTGGCTTACAAATTATTCAAAAGTTAAGCGGAATAAAACGGAGTTCAGCGGACATTTCCCAGAAAATTAAAAAATAATTTTCATCTATCATAAAATTTCTTAAACATATCGACTTTATATATATAGCAATTTACGTCATCCAACGTTGTCATATCGGACGATGAATGAAATGGGTGAAATGATGCTCAAATGAGTCCAGGATCCAAAGAGCTTAGAGTTACCCGACATTCGTCTTTCAGGATAAGGGAAAACCCCGGAAAACACCTTATCCAGGTAACTCACCCTGACCGAGATTCGAACTCGGGACCTCTTGAACGTGAGGCAGACACGCTACCACCACGCTACCGAGGCAGGCCTATCGTACTTATATCAAAATCAATTCAAGAGCAATTCTGAGAAGATCAGAATCTTGGAAAAGTATTCCATGCAAAGTGAGGTCTTTCTTTCTTTCTTTCTTTCTTTCTTTCTTTCTTTCTTTCTTTCTTTCTTTCTTTCTTTCTTTCTTTCTTTCTTTCTTTCCTTCTTTCATTTTTTCTTTGTTTCTTTCTTTCTTTTTTTTTCCAAACGTTCTCCAACGTTGTCATAATATTGGGCAATGACTGAAATGGGAGAAATGATGCCCAAATAAGCCCAGGACCACGGAGATTTCACTTACCCGACATTCAACTTTCAGGATCTTTCAGGATAACATAAAACCCCGAAAAAAAGCCTCATCCATGACAGACATTCGAAAACGGGCCCTCTTGAATGTGGGGATTGGGATTTCATTACGGAGGGGATTCGGTACGTACGCCACCATGCTGGGCTCATTGTTCCTATGTCCCCAGGTGGGGCACCCCCGGGAGGAAGAATGAGGCGAAGGAGATAGAGGGCGGTCGACCCAAGGAGTCACTACAGTACAGAGGGCAGGGTCCCTATAGTTTACTTAGATAGAGACTTCCCCCAACAGGCCAGGACAACGAACTCGCTCCCCGACAACGAGCCCAGTAGCCGAGCCCTAATGATCCCAAGGCATGCGATCTGAGCTCCAAAGGCCCCTGTCTCGCGGTCCCGAAATGGTCCCAGCAGAGGAGCGGAGACTGACAACCGATCTACCGGAGGAGGAAGTAGTTTACCTCAGAGCATATCATCCTGCCATACACCGCCGAGACTCCCGCCGACACTTCTACCCTGAAAGAGACCACCAGATGAGAGATGATGTGAAATGATAATGGAGATGAAATGGAGGGAAGGAAATTCGGGGGATGTAAATAACCTACCCAGCATTTACCTAGCAACCCGGAAAACCCCCGATAAACACCATGGGTCATGTAGGTCAGGAATCGAAACCGGGCCTCTCGAATGTGGGCTACAGACCAAACCGCCTGAGCCATCCCGCTCGGTCTCTTGAATGTGAGATGGGCTTTCTCAGCTTTGTTTAACAATACGACACAAAAAACTTCCAAGAAAATTTTCAACACTAAGCCACCCTTTACATGGATAAGTTTTCGAAAAAGTTTATGTTCTAATAAGTAATTCCAACAATTTTGATTAATTTACCATAAGTTTTAAGACGTTTTTGTAATAAATGACATGCATTTCTTGAATTTTCTGGGAATAACCTTTAAAGCCCTTTCCGTTCTAAATGACTTTTGCACAACTGGTAAACTACAAAAGACAAACATATTACAATACATAAATTTAAATTTCTTCTTTTCGTTTCAGCCTCTTTGGGGTACGTTGAATCAATCATTTCGCTATGTGTTTTTCTTTTGTTAGCTCCCAGTATTTCTTCATTCTATCTGATTTGTTTCCTTTCTTCTGCCAAGATAATGGGTTTGGATTTTAATGTACATTTATCTTTGAACCTTATATTTTAGTTTTTAGTTATTACTTTCGATGTCCCGTCAAGTAATGAATTTTCTGTGATTTGTAATTCTGCTAAGTCTTTTTCATTTTCTTTAAACCAGTCATGTTTTGTTATCAGATTACGTAAGAAATCAAAGATTTTTTTAGTTAATCTGCTAGAGTTCGTTCTTAGAAGATGGCCATAAACATATATCCTCCTTTTTCTCATAGTATCTGAGAGACTTTCAATTGTTTTGTAGAGAGTTTCATTCTTGGTGTATATTATCTTATTATCTTGAAATATAGATTTCTGTAAAGCGTACTATTTTGCTTTCTAATGATAAGTCGTTATTCATTTTGTTTTCTTTTACATTTCTGTTATTGCAAAGAAAATGCACTTCAAAGCCATCGTATAGTGACTATCTATAGAAATATTTCAGTATTGCTTAAGCTTTCATTATTTCCTTATTCTCTTGTACTTACGAGGAAATATGTAATAAAGTCATTTCTCTCTAGAACAGCATGAAACGATAGAAGAGTAATTTTTTGTAAAAATACATATACAAGAGTGAGTGCCACATTAAGAATAAGGTTTTTACTTTATTTTTATAAAACATGTATTACTTTATTAAACTATTTTATAATGTAGCATTAAATTGGAATAATTCCTTTTATTTCCTTTAAGTTTTGCGTTTAGTACTGTAAATTATTATAGACGTGTAAAATAAATGATGGATTGTTTATAAATGTATTAATGTGGGAGATATATTTGTAATCGACTTGAATGTTAAGGGTATGTATGACTGAAATTTTCAAATCCTGAACTAATAATGCTAGCTTTTTCAAATTTACACCATAGGTGTAGTATATTGTAAGCATGTTACAACCTAAATTTAAACCATTTTTCTCTAGCAGTTTAGAAATTATGATAAATTTTGTATGTTTTTTGTTACGTCACTAAAAAAGTCCCTTGCGACAAAATATTTTGAATTTTGGTCTAATATTTTAACCCTATGTTCATAATACACATACTTTTTGAAATTGCTCTGGGTTTTTCTGTGTCTCCTATAGTTTAGGTCACAAAAATTGTTTAATTTACAAATATTCTTTTTTTGTCTAAAAAACTGTAAGTTTTGTGTTTGAAAATTAAAAATATATGCTTATATACATTTCACAATAAAACCTAGGGCAATTTCCATTCCTCATGATATTCTGAACCTGTGCAGGAAATTTCATGAATGTAGTACAAAAACTGCATCGCAAGGAGCATTTTACAGGAAGAAAAATGCTGAAAATATGAACATTGAGAAAACAGCGATTAAAGATTTGATTGCATAACTCACATTAAAATCCATCAGGCTGATAGGTTGGACCCTCAGATTTCTTTTTCCTCTCCTCTGTTGCTGCTTTTTCCACCTTTTTCTTCTTTATATGTTGCTTTTCTTCTGCACAACTTCGCTTCTTGCTTTGCAGGATACGAGTCTGATCTCGCTGCACTGAAGTTTTCCTTGCTGAGTCTACTACACTTTCACCTCTGATATTTCGCTGCAGCTCCAATGACTTAAGACTACCCATGTTAAACTCACTGATGCTTTTAATAACAGCAAGATCCAATTTTTGTTTTGATATGAAAACTTCCTTTGGGCACTTATTCCATATGACATGATGCAAAGATTCATTGGCATTCTGTGTTTTTCCTGGTTTGCACCTCTCTAGTAATGTTGTAGAAGCCAGCCTCTGATATATTGGCAACATTTTAGGAACTATTTTGTCTGAAAGCCTTATTTTTCTTTTCTTGAATTGAAAATTTAAGAACGGAAAACAGACAAAGAATGTGGATGTAGGCAAAAGAGGGCGTGACTCTGACAGAGTTTAAAGGCCACCGACATTTAAATAAGCATTTAAAAATGGCGTCCGGAGGCAAATTATGCATTTTTCACATTCGGGAATGTCTAAATTATTTTATAGAATTAAAATAAAAAAAAGTCGTTATTTTCACGATTTTCATGAAATTTCAGTCATACATACCCTTAAGTCAATAGACATTGGTTGTCTTCAAGTGTGCAGTTCGTCAAAGCCAACAAACACATAACAAGGTTAGTACTGTTTCAGTTGCTGGGTTAACGAGGTACTACTGTATATCATTTGCCGCTCCGCTAACTGTACTCAACCGTTAAGTCCCTGACTTTGGAACTGAAAATGACCTTCGTCACTGACTTACTTACCGCTCATCTTCCGCTCCTACTTTACGGAATCTCTTTACTTTTTACTTTCTCTTTCTTTCAGTAATATTAGCATTATATGATTTTTATGATTCTATTGAAATAAAAACTATTGGGTTGCAGCGATTCCGACAACATTTTGCATAAATTAACCATCGATACAAGAAGGAAGAAAGTATGTCTACTTAGCTTACCTCTTTCAAAAAGCATAAAGCATTTGAAAATTATAACTTGAAGCCGAATTTATGGCTTGCGAGATTTCGTAGGAAATTCTTGATCCTCTGGATTATGTCGAAGTTCCAGTCGGTGCCTGAGAAACTCTTACCTCGGATAGAATTCTGACGAAATAGATTGAAGTATTTTTAATTTTGCAACGAAATTAATTTTCTTTCATTCCCTTTTATCTTTAAACTACAGGATATTTTAAAAGTAGTTATAAAATTATTTCTATCTGTACAATTGAAATATCAGAAAAAATTACTTTAATTTCATACAAGTAACTTATTTAGAGATTCAATACTAAAAAGACCTCATCTTCTTGCTCCTCACCAGTTTCTTAATGATTTTTCCGTTTCTACGGCGTTTTACATTTTTTCTTAATCATCCACTTTCTCTTTTCATTTGTTCTTTAATCTCGTTAACATTTTTACAATCTCTTTTAACTAATTTCATAAATAATTTTCAGTATAGCTTTAAAATAAAAAAATATTAAAATATTAACGTTGGATGAAGGGTTTGAGCCTAAAAGAACTGTTAAAAACTAATAACTATAAAAACGTTGGAAAATTTTAACACTCCAATTAATTGTTATTTCACAATGGCCGTGTGTAGACTAAACTATGACTTTTCGTTTTTCCTTTCTTTTCTCTGCTTTTACTAATTTCAGGAAATCTCAAAGCACATTCCCGGGAAAATCTCGGTTTGGAAATTTTGTGTGGAACGTAATAATTCCTTTCTTACTGTAAATGCGTAGTATTTACGTAGGTAAATGTAAGTTTTGTACATTTTTCGACATTTAATCTCCCCTTAAATGTTGCTACGATGACCTGAGTGACCTAAGTTCTTTAAATTCCAGAAACAAGTGTTTTAGACAAAAGTTGCTGTTTTTCGTTGCCTTGGTTTCTCCAATTACCAGCCAGGACTCGGGGAAACGTTACGTTATGCCGCAATAATCTTTCAGCATTACAAGGATGTTGGTCTAGCCAGGAAGTTGAGAAACTTGTTTGTTTTCTCCCAGGAAACTAATTTCCTCACCAGCTCATCATTTTGATATCAATAAAATGTTTATCCCTTGCACTTTACAAAACTTCTTGAAGGTCACAGGTTTAGGAGATTATGACAGTCGTACGTGTAACTTATTTTATATTTTGTATCAAATTGTATTGTTACTTCAGTGTTTGGACAGTTAGAACATATACCTTTCATAGTCCCATTTTGAAACATGCTTCTTTCACTTTTCTTTCTCTGCCTTACTTTATTTTTCTATACATTTGATATAAATTGAGATAGGCGTTTGTACAAATTTCTAGGAAATTAAAGATGTGCATTTTATTTTTCCATATAAACATTTTCAATATGTATACAAACATTAAAAGAGATTATCATCAACGACTGGAATGAATGAATACTGGTTAAAAAGTGATTCTGGTGCTTTTACTAAGGATTTATATTTCCCAACGGTTTCTGATAGACATAAATGTAAATTCGTTAATCCTATGTTCTCACTCAATTCTTAACTGGACATGGCAAATTTTCAGCTTACTTATTTCGATTCAAAATCAAATCCATATTTCATTATATTTGTGGAAATTATCTTCAAGATGTCCCTCACATTTTATTTGAAAGCCCGTTTTTCTGTTTTGAAAGATACGATCTTGAATTATTGCTTCAATTCTTAGATTACAACCACTTACACTTATTCTGATGAATTACAAAAGTTATCAATATTTCATGGCTTTCTTAAACAAAATATTTCTTAAGCTAAATGATTCATCTTGATGTTTACTGTTTGTCAGCTTAATATTGAATTGTGTTATGTTTTTGTAAATTATATTATATTCATAAATTTGTAAACTATATTCCAAATATATCTTTATATATTTTAAATTCCCTGTGAATAAAGCATGAAGTTCATTCTAAGTGAATTATAATAGTTTTGCACAACTTGTAAATCGTTAACTATAGATAACAGTACAAACACTGTAACTCATTACATCTCAGTTTATATCAAATAGTTTTTGGAGTATGAAAAGGTATAGTCAGTCGGAAAAATTCAATGTCATAGCCGGGATTAGAACCACGGATTTTCTGGTCTCCGTCTAGCCTCTCTAACCAATTGAATTACTATGACCAACATGCCGATGTGACATTAAATTCTCCAACTGACTCGTGTTTTTCCCGGTAAACCACTAGGAGTTCTCATAAACACATGAGACAACTACCTTAATGACGACTTACTATGCTGTAAGTACTTTAAGACCCGGGTATGACATTAAATTCTCCAACTGACTCGTGTTTTTCCCGGTAAACCACTAGGAGTTCTCATAAACACATGAGACAACTACCTTAATGACGACATACTATGCTTTAAGTACTTTAAGACCCGGGTATGACATTAAATTCTCCAACTGACTCGTGTTTTTCCCGGTAAACCACTAGGAGTTCTCATAAACACATGAGACAACTACCTTAATGATGACTTACTATGCTTTAAGTACTTTAAGACCCGGGTATGACATTAAATTCTCCAACTGACTCGTGTTTTTCCCGGTAAACCACTAGGAGTTCTCATAAACACATGAGACAACTACCTTAATGGCGACTTACTATGCTGTAAGTACTTTAAGACCCGGGTATGGCATTAAATTCTCCAGCTGACTCGTGTTTTTCCCGGTAAACCACTAGGAGTTCTCATAAACACATGAGACAACTACCTCAATGACGAGTTACTATGCTGTAAGTACTTTAAGACCCGGGTATGACATTATATTCTCCAACTGACTCGTGTTTTTCCCGGTAAACCACCAGGAGTTCTCATAAACACATCAGACAACTACCTTAATGATGACTTACTATGCTGTAAGTACTTTAAGACCCGGGTATGACATTAAATTCTCCAGCTGACTCGTGTTTTTCCCGGTAAACTACTAGGAGTTCTCATAAACACATGAGACAACTACCTTAATGACGACTTACTATGCTGGAAGTACTTTAAGACCCGGGTATGACATTAAATTCTCCAACTGACTCGTGTTTTTACCGGTAAACCACTAGGAGTTCTCATAAACACATGAGACAACTACCTTAATGACGACTTACTATGCTGTAAGTACTTTAAGACCCGGGTATGACATTAAATTCTCCAACTGACTCGTGTTTTTACCGGTAAACCACTAGGAGTTCTCATAAACACACGAGACAACTACCTTAATGACGACTTACTATGCTGTAAGTACTTTAAGACCCGGGTATGACATTAAATTCTCCAGCTGACTCGTGTTTTTCCCGGTAAACCACTAGGAGTTCTCATAAACACAGGAGACAACTACCTTAATGACGACTTACTATACTGTAAGTACTTTAAGGCCCGGGTATGACATTAAATTCTCCAGCTGACTCGTGTTTTTCCCGGTAAACCACTAGGAGATCTCATAAACACACGAGACAACTACCTTAATGACGACTTACTATGCTGTAAGTACTTTAAGGCCCGGGTATGACATTAAATTCTCCAGCTGACTCGTGTTTTTCCCGGTAAACCACTAGGAGTTCTCATAAACACACGAGACAACTACCTTAATGACGACTTACTATGCTGTAAGTACTTTAAGGCCCAGGTATGACATTAAATTCTCCAGCTGACTCGTGTTTTTCCCGGTAAACCACTAGGAGTTCTCATAAACACATGAGACAACTACCTTAATGACGACTTACTATACTGTAAGTACTTTAAGGCCCGGGTATGACATTAAATTCTCCAGCTGACTCGTGTTTTTCCCGGTAAACCACTAGGAGTTCTCATAAACACACGAGACAACTACCTTAATGACGACTTACTATGCTGTAGGTACTTTAAGACCCGGGTATGACATTAAATTCTCCAACTGACTCGTGTTTTTCCCGGTTAACCACTAGGAGTTCTCATAAACACATGAGACAACTACCTTAATGACGACTTACTATGCTGTAAGTACTTTAAGACCCGGGTATGACATTAAATTCTCCAACTGACTCGTGTTTTTCCCGGTAAACCACTAGGAGTTCTCATAAACACATGAGACAACTACCTTAATGGCGACTTACTATGCTGTAAGTACTTTAAGACCCGGGTATGGCATTAAATTCTCCAGCTGACTCGTGTTTTTCCCGGTAAACCACTAGGAGTTCTCATAAACACATGAGACAACTACCTCAATGACGACTTACTATGCTGTAAGTACTTTAAGACCCGGGTATGACATTATATTCTCCAACTGACTCGTGTTTTTCCCGGTAAACCACCAGGAGTTCTCATAAACACATCAGACAACTACCTTAATGATGACTTACTATGCTGTAAGTACTTTAAGACCCGGGTATGACATTAAATTCTCCAACTAACTCGTGTTTTCCCGGTAAACCACTAGGAGTTCTCATAAACACATGAGACAACTACCTTAATGACGACTTACTATGCTGTAAGTACTTTAAGACCCGGGTATGACATTAAATTCTCCAACTGACTCGTGTTTTTCCCGGTAAACCTCTAGGAGTTCTCATAAACACGTGAGACAACTACCTTAATGACGACTTACTATGCTGTAAGTACTTTAAGACCCGGTTATGACATTAAATTCTCCAACTGACTCGTGTTTTTCTCGGTAAACCACTAGGAGTTCTCATAAACACATGAGACAACTACCTTAATGACGACTTACTATGCTGTAAGTACTTTAAGACCCGGGTATGACATTAAATTCTCCAACTGACTCGTGTTTTTCCCGGTTAACCACTAGGAGTTCTCATAAACACATGAGACAACTACCTTAATGACGACTTACTATGCTGTAAGTACTTTAAGACCCGGGTATGACATTAAATTCTCCAACTGACTCGTGTTTTTCCCGGTAAACCACTAGGAGTTCTCATAAACACATGAGACAACTACCTTAATGGCGACTTACTATGCTGTAAGTACTTTAAGACCCGGGTATGGCATTAAATTCTCCAGCTGACTCGTGTTTTTCCCGGTAAACCACTAGGAGTGCTCATAAACACATGAGACAACTACCTCAATGACGACTTACTATGCTGTAAGTACTTTAAGACCCGGGTATGACATTATATTCTCCAACTGACTCGTGTTTTTCCCGGTAAACCACCAGGAGTTCTCATAAACACATCAGACAACTACCTTAATGATGACTTACTATGCTGTAAGTACTTTAAGACCCGGGTATGACATTAAATTCTCCAACTAACTCGTGTTTTCCCGGTAAACCACTAGGAGTTCTCATAAACACATGAGACAACTACCTTAATGACGACTTACTATGCTGTAAGTACTTTAAGACCCGGGTATGACATTAAATTCTCCAACTGACTCGTGTTTTTCCCGGTAAACCACTAGGAGTTCTCATAAACACGTGAGACAACTACCTTAATGACGACTTACTATGCTGTAAGTACTTTAAGACCCGGTTATGACATTAAATTCTCCAACTGACTCGTGTTTTTCTCGGTAAACCACTAGGAGTTCTCATAAACACATTAGACAACTACCTTAATGACGACTTACTACATGTAAGTACTTTAAGACCCGGGCTTTATAGTAAACCACTATTAGGTCAATTAACGGAAATTAATTCTTCTTTCACACTACTTTTCTCAAAGACAATGAGTTATTAGTTTAGTTTACCACTTGGTTTTGTAAACAAAAATGAATTTCAGAAACATCACACAGCGATCAGCTCTTCAAAGATTTGACTACCGTTTATAGATTTCTTCTATTCCCATAAAACGTATAATAAAATATTAATACAATTATTTCTTTATACGTTTATTTCGACTAACATGAAATAAATGAAAGAACAAGTTTCTGAAAGAACAGTTTATAAATCAGGAACACAGAAATCCATATGATTGCAGGACATCCAATATTTTTGTTCACCTAGGTGGTAGAATGTCTGCCTCACGTTCAAGAGGTCCCGAGTTCGAATCGCGGTCAGGGTGAGTTACCTGGATAAGGGTTTTTCCGGGTTTTCCCCTTATCCTGAAGGACGGATGTAGGGTAACTGTAAGCTCTCTGGACCCTGGGCTCATTTGAGCATCATTTCACCCGTTCCATTCATTATCCGATATGACTTAAAGTTGGAGGACGTAAATTATAACAAAAATATCCAATATTTTATTCTTTATGCAGTCTTAGGAAATGAATTTTCTTCTTTGATTCTGCATATATATAGAGAATACTTATATAAATATTCTTATAAACACATTAATTATAATGTAAATATTTTTTAGAAAGAGCACCTTATCTGGCATTTTTCACTGTGAATTTTCTATCATTCACAGAAAAAAACTACTAACTTCTATAGTATGCTTCGAAGTAGGGAAGGAACATTACAACTCAGTTTTTGTAGAGGTTTTGCTCCAAAAATTGGTATTGCGCTTAAAAATGGCACCTTGTGGGGTCCAATAATTGTCAGTTTCTTTCTCCATATCTTTCCATGAGGTTTTTTATTCTTTAACCTAGTTGCTCATATCAGACAATGAATAAAAGTGTAAAATGGTGTTCAAGTAACACTTGGATCCATAGAGTTTAAAGTTACCCGACATCGTTCTTCTCAGGATTAAAGAAAAACCCGGGAAAGAACATTATCCAGGTAACAAAGGTTCTCTATTTTCCTTTCAACCAGCTTTTTCTGTGAATGGCATTTTCTGTTTTTACTTTTCAGAACTTAATGAAAATAGCGATACTAAACGATTAAAGATTAATACATTAACGCAAGTCGAGATGTCTTTAATTGTCAAACTGTGCAAAACGTTATTTCGGTAAAACCAGTGAAATGTCGCGAAATCAGTCCATACCTTGAGAACATAACTACCTTTGAAGCTTCCCATGTTATTATATCTTCAGAAAATGTTTATTTGAGAGGAAAAACAGTTCAATAGTTTGGCTAAAACGACTCGAATTGAATTTTTTGTCACGGTCGTCGTGACAGTAAGACGACGTTTGACGGAGGATAGCATGGCCGCATCACAACCCTTAAATTCCTCCCTGTGTAACATACATATAACTATTAATTACTCATATAATTTAGAGAGTTTTTACTAAAAGCTATTGTATACCCCACGTGCTCTAAATCTTTAGAGAATTCGGCTTATACCTAGCCGATACAAAAATTGATATTAAACTACGATAGTGTTTTTTTTCCTATGCCTTTCTATTTACACTGACACTCGAGGGAAGATATCACACATATGTACTTGATTGTTGTTGTCACAAAGTCTGCGGAGACTGCAAATGTTTATTAAAGGCTTTCTCATTTACAGTTCCCTCCAATTCAGTCACTTCTTAGTTTCTCCTCCATTTATTTGCACATGTTATTGCAAATTACATATTTTGAGGTACACTGAATACACAAAAAAGTATATTCGTGGGAAAAAACACGTGTGAGTGCGTGTGTGTATATATTAATTACATAAATAAAAACACCAAATCAAAATTCAACTTTAGCGTTTCTTCCAAAGTACGGTTAAAATAAATCTCCAACCTAAATTAATCTTTACATACATAATCTTTCAGAGTTTTTGAATTTTTCAAAAATATCTATAATGATTTTAAATAATACGTCATAGTTTTAATATATTTACAAGCCAAATAAAATGTACAACTAAAATTTTCTGGGAATAGCCTGTGAAGTCCTCTTCATTCCGAAGGAATAGACAAAAAGTTACGATCAAATAGATGTATTTAAAATAAAATGTATTTCAAACATTTTTACGGCATGAGCCATTTCCGAAATATTTGTTATTATAAATTATATTTTTCAGTATTTTGTCACTTTTGAAGTGCTCTTGCTATATTGTTTTTCCTTGTAATGTCATAGAAAGCGTGCATCATTTTAAGGCAATATTTAGCGACTATCGATTAAGTTTCTTGTCTTGGTTTGTTTCATTAATATGAAACAGACAAAATGACAAGCTTTCATAAGATTGGTTTGTAGAAGCTAAACGATACTGGGTAGAGATATCATATGAATGTTAACATCTGATTTTCAGTTTTCTGTTGACTGAATTATGTTTCAATCTAGCACACGACACAGCTACCCAATTAGAGTGCAGAGCAAATGATTTGTATAATGCTTTTAATACATTAGGATCAATTTGAGGTTAAAACAAAGGAAAGCTCTATTTTTCAATATTTTTAGATATTCAAAGAAACTGATGATAATCCAAAGAAAAACCAATTAACATCGTTGTAATTTAGTAATTATGTTTCCCAGTAATCATGTTTATATGATTTTAGAAGACAACATATAAATAATTTAGCCCAGAGATCCAGGTTCAATCCGCGAATGAAACTACAAGTTTTAATTTAAATAAAATCGCCCGCATTCTTCCCAGAGCTGGAAATGTCAGTGTATTCTCCTCACGGCATAAATAATAACACTCAGAAACAGTTCAGAGAAAATCAGGACAAACTCCTGATACAACCAAATATATTACGTACAATACAAAATAACCAATTATAACAATTATGTGATACATATATACGATTTATTAATGGCAAACTCACACATATCTGTTTATTATTCATATAAAATGTTATTCTGGTATCCACATTAAGTGAATACGATATATTTTACAACTTGTGGAGTTAAGATGTGCCTAATAATATGCACAAAAAGTATTCAAATGCTAGTGTTAACCCCTTGCAAAGAAACAAAGAATGAAAAGTTAAAATATCGGCTCTAAAGGCGTATTTAGTATTAGTATGTATAAGCAGTAAAAAAAAATCAAATATTTTCACCATTAACATTTGTATAATTGTGTAGAAATCGGACCTAATTTCACATCATTAAATAATTCAATATAAATTAGTTAAAATTTGCTCAAAATTAGACTGCTCTAGTTATTGTCGATTAAGGATGTTCTCCAGTATATTTACATATTCATATTTGGAAGCTCTCTCTATCCAGTAATTTAACGCAACAAAATCAGTGTTCTATTGCATACATCGATCCATTTAATTCTTAGATCGTGATCCGGAAGTGCAGTCAGACCGTAAGAAAATCCAAAGAGAAACAGTATAAATTGTAAAGTTACTTTAATGTAAATAACACCATTTTATCTTACAGTTTTACCATTTTGTAAAAATATTGAACCGTTACCCACATAAGCCTGGTTTAACTTCATATTTTTCTTTTGATTTTTGATAGTACACACGAGCGCCTTTCAGCAGACAGTCACATTGATGCCTTATTCGCCAATCAGAAACGAGTTAAAATGATAGTTTTAAAGCACAGTATTTCTGTACACGCAAATTGTATCGGAATTAAAAAGTGTTATCTTAATCTGGATCCTATCGCATCAAGGCATTCTCGGAAACGAACAAGCTGATGCTGCAGCTAAAGAACCAACTTATCTACCAATACAAGCAACGGACATTAGTTCTCCATTTACCGACGTAATCACATACCTAAAGAGAACAATACACCTGGTTAGAGACTTCTACCAGCAAACTCCAAGAACTTACATCATCTTACAGAGAAGCATATCCAGTAACAAAGCATAAACGCCGACATTAACTGTCTTCGTATTGGACACACAAAGCTTACTCAACAAAACCCTACCTCCTGTATGCAACACTTGAAACGTGATCATCACCGTCAAACACATAGAAGAATGCAAGAAATATCAACAGCAACGAATAGAAGTCAATGTTCCCAGTAAAACCACAGAAGCACTTGGAAACCATATATTTTGTAAAACAATTTTGTACTTTTGTAACATTACGGAACTCTGTAAACACATCTGATATGAATGCTAATATAATGTAGCTTCAGTGTTAAGATGTCGCGATATGACATGTAAGTTAAAGCGACAAAAAATAAACCAAATTAAAAAAACACCATAGCACTCAGAAAGTAAAACAAATGACTGGTTCATGTTTTATTCCTATAATCTCTGATTCAGTTTGAAGTGCATTTCCATAAGTTTTATAACTAGAAGCAAATTATTCACAGCAAATTTAATTATCTTAACAATTTAATCTGTCAGAGTTAAAGCTAATAATATTAGTGTATATTTTCAGCAAGACGATAAGGTAAAACTTGGTGATTTTGAAAACTATACCACAAATTCAGCTATTTATAATTGTTTATGTGATCAATTTAGACTGAAGAATATTTAAAACTATACTTAACAGTTGAAAAGTTTTGGAATTAAACTGTTCTAGAGATATTTCATTAATACTTTTTTTTCAAAAACAGTGTTTATAATTTTATTTAATACGGCCTATTTAGTATAGGAAATTTGACAAAGATGATTTAAAAGGTTTGAAGTTTTAGAATATTTTAACGAAACATATCGTAATATTGTTTTACCTAATGGCTATAAACATTATTATTGTTATTATTACACTAAAAGTTAAAAAAGATACCGTTATCGCACTGTAATTGTTTTCTTATTGAATGCCTCTGCAGCTTCAACTTTTTCTAAAGTAATTTAATTGAGTTAGTCACAGTTAATTCGCCGAAAAGCTGTAGTTAGATATAGATGTTTACATTTTGGAAATACAGATTGACACTGGGATATAAAAGCACCAAGACAAAATTCGCACATCTTACCGGCTTGATGGTTGTCACTTCCGTAAGTTCCACACAGATCAAGATAAGAATGCTCCAGCTACGTTGACTTCGAAGATGAATAAGAAAAAAAGAAAAACTTTTGTGTGCACTGAATCCAGGCTTGGAGACAACTGATCCCCTGAGCGGTGCGACTGTCCAAGATGAACCCTCAACAATTGCAGACTCCCTTTCATTTGACTCCCTCTCCTCCTCCTCGTCGTGTTGAGCGCCGCCGGAGGATAGTGGGACGCAGCGAAAAGGAAGAGTTTTCTCCTTCCACCCCATCCGACCGAACGAGGTCAAGGACTGCCGAGGAATGGACAGTAACGACGTTTCTTCCAATGGCTGTCGTGAAGGTGCGAGTGGGATATCTCTGTCCAATTAGCGTAGCATCCCTCTCTTCGCTTCACCACCCTCATTTTCTACAAAACCCTCTTCTAAAAGTATGATGAATTCTTAAGGGTCAGAATCTCTTGTGCTCCTTGGGTCAGATTATTAAAAAAATTGTATCTGTTGCACTAACATGACAATTCTCATTCCTGTACGAACTATTTTTACAAGGATTTAGTATTCTAATTACTTCTTGTCAATAAACAATTCATGAAGAATTTACCGTATTAGATATTTAGCTCTAGCTACAATAGGAATATGTAAATACAGTAGAGTTAAACCAAGAGTAGAATCTTAAGATATCTTGTGTAACATGCGTTTTGAATTTAGCCTCGAAATAAACAAATAAGTGCTGTTAATTTGTTTTATAATGTTATTTGAGAATGTTTTAAAGTATTTTATGCTCTAAAACTTTAGTATTTATACGTCTGGTAGCAGTACTTTAATGGGCCTCATTAAAGTACACCTGTTCATTAAAGTATTGGTAATCAACCAACCAGAGGTGGCCACGAAACACTGTGAAAGCGCAAGTGTCGATTATTCTCATTTCAGTACTAGCATCAGTTTAGAAAAAAGTCAAAATGTCTGACATTAGTAACGGTGACATTGAACTTATACTCCAGAAATTACGGCAAAAGCAGACAATGTTACCAATAACTTGTTGTCACAAAGGTATATAAAAATGTACGAGATATTCTATTCACAATTCCAGGATTGGAGAAGATCAAAAGATATAAATTCCTTCTCAGAAAATGTATTGCTAGTGTATTTCGAGAATTGTCTCAAAATATGAAATCCACAACTGTCGCAGAATCAGTTCAAAATAAAACCGAAATTTCAAACATAATATTAAAAACAGTGGAAAAATAAATCACTCAAGTAAACATAAATTCTCCTTCAACTTCAACTATTCACAAAGTTTTTTTTCAGTTTTTTTTATCGTCATATCGGACGATGAATGGAATGGGTGAAATAATGCTCAAATGTGTCCAGAGTCCTGGAGCTTAGAGTTACCCGACATTCGTCTTTCAGGATAAGGGAAAACCCCGTGAAAACCTTATCCAGGTAACTCACCCAGACCGAGATTTGAACTCGGGACCTCTTGAACGTGAGACAGACATGCTACCATCTACACTACCGAGGCGGGCACATAGTTCATTCCGCAAATTAATTTCACTAATAGTACTATAAATAACCTATATTTGAAATAACGTTAGTTCTGTTCATATTATCATTAGAATTATTGCAAATGATATTTCAATAAATTCAATTTGATCCAGTTTGTCTACACTGTCTTTTAGATTAAACTGTGACACACGTTTATAGGGAAGTAATCAATATTTCTGCGTCTGCGTACTACGCCTCACAGTTGCTGTTGAGACTTCCGCCAGGACACTCCGATCGCACTGCCACTGAAGATGTCTGCCGCAGCCGCAGACGAAACGTCTGGGAAGAGGGAGCCCAGTAGAGCGCGGCACACAGCCCGGTTAATACTTTTATTATACTACATACTGTATCTATGCAATTGCAAACAGCTGAACATAGAAGCAACTTAAATATCATAATAAATGTATTAAAAACAATTCGAAACATTAATAACCGATATCTCGGAATTCGCTTATAGCACAAAACGTTATTTGGAATAAATTGTGTGTTTTAAGACATCTACACATATTTTGTGTAAGACGTTTTCGTCTATGGCTTAACAGTGAAAAATATAAAAAATAATAAAAAATAAATAAATAAAAAATAAAAAATTAAGAAAATTAAAAAAAAAAACTTAGGATACACAGTTCAATAGCCTTTCTCTCCTTAGAGATATTAGAGATATTTAAAATGATTACTTAAGACAAGGTCCAAACTTGGTCTATTGTACCTATACCCTAAGTGGGGCACCCCTGGGAGGAAGAATGAGGCTAGAGGAGACAGAGAGCGGCCGTTCCAAGGAGCCAGGAAAGTTCAGAGGGCAGGGTCCCTAAATTTTACCAGTTGTAAATTCCCGGTAGAACAATGCAACCGGCATTCCAGCCTACTGTGGTCCGGAAATGGCCCCACTATACCGGGTTCTAAGACCGGTGACTGTCCTACCGGACAAGGAAGTTTTACCAAGAGCATATCATCCTGCCATGCAACGCCGAGGCATCCGCTGGCATTTCTACTGAAGCAGACAACCAGATGAGAGATGATGTGAAATGGTAATATACATAAAATGGAGGGATGTAATCAACCTACGCTGAATTTGCCTGGCGACCCGGTAAACCCCCAAAAACCCATGGACTGGGTAGGTTGGCGATGGACCTCCCGAATGCGGGCCACAGACGAAACCGCCTAAGCCATCCCACTCAATACATTGGAGACAAAACGATATAATCCATTTCTCTGCTTTGTACTTCGGTTTGCCTACTGTCCAAGGACGTTCTTAGTACAGAGGAAGACAGCTTCGAAAGCTGTGACGTATTTCAGCCGGGAGCTAGGACTGCAGTACGTGTGACGTCAGACAAGAGGCGTGTAGTACCAAGTTGTCTATATAAATGGCGCTGTCAGTACAGAATCTGAGGGTTAAGTCAGGTGTAGGTAGACAACTTCGAGGGTTGTGACGTATTTCTGTCGGGAGCTAGGACTGCAGTACGTGTGACGTCAGACAAGAGGCGTGTAGTACCAAGTTGTCTATATAAATGGCGCTGTCAGTACAGAATCTGAGGGTTAAATCAGGTGTAGGTAGACAACTTCGAGGGTTGTGACGTATTTCTGTCGGGAGCAAGGTCAGTAGTACGTGTGACGTCAGGCAAGAGCCGTGTAGCACCAAGTTGCCTATATAAATTGCGCTATGAGTACAGAATCTCAGGGTTCAGTCAGGTGTAGGTAGACAACTTCGAGAGTTGTGACGTATTTCAGCTGGTAGCGAGGCCTGCAGTACGTGTGACGTCAGGCAAGAGTCGTGTAGTACCAAGTTGCCTATATAAATGGCGCTGTGAGTACAGAATCTGGGGGTTCAGTCAAGTGTAGCACACTCGATGACAACAATGTAGCTGCCACGTACCAAATGGAACTGTTAAATATACAATGTGACGATTTATTGAAGGACAAATATACACACAAGAAAGACTTGGCTGATTTTTACAAGAATGTCCCCCAAACCAGATTTCCGAGGTTGTATTCACTTGTCACACGGACATTGTGTATGTTTGGCTCGACATATGTTATGAAATTAGCTAAGTCCAAACCCCGAAGTACCTTGTCGGACATGCAGCCTTCGATTACAAATTTCCCAGACATTACGTCCTGACATTGATAAACTAGTTAAAGAAAAACGAAACAGAAAATGTCGGAAAATGTCCACGTAATTCTGTTCTGAGTGGGTCTCTTCTAATTTGCAGAGAGAATTACTTTATATTTTATTTACTTTATAACATGCCTGACTTTCAGATAAACTACGAGTTGAAGTTTTATATAATTTCTCATAGCACAGAGCCAAAATGTAATAGTTTATAAATTGTGACCAATTGTGTAATTTAAGCAGTTTGCATTAATATTACAACACCCAAGATGTAAGTTGTACATATTATTAATACCCGATACATTTCCTTCGCGCAGAAATCAGCGCGGTGACGCCACACGCTAATCTGCCTTTCGTTCGGGAGCATATTTAGCGGTTAGAGCTAACGGAGCTAACGTCTGCCCACCAGTACCTGTGTGTGTGTGTGTGTGTGTGTGTGTGTGTGTGTGTGTGTGTGTGTGTGTGTGTGTAGTGTTTAACGCCCACTTTTACTACATACGGTACCGCAGGCGGTGACACTGCTGATACACGAGATGAAGATGCAGCACCGGTGGAATGAGATGGCGGGGTCCCGGAGAAAACCCGCCCATGCGCCGTGTAGTCCACCCCAAATCTCACTTTGCGGTTGCCTGGGATCGAACCCGGGCCGCCTTAGTGAGAGCCAAGCGGTCTAACCACTGAGCCACGGCGTGGCCCACCAGTACCTGACTTCCCTTCATTTAGCATATGTCGCCGTAAAGTCCAACCACCCGCAACACACAAGTCAGGGGAAGAAGGTACAATGACACCACGGGTCTTTAAAATGACATGCCTGGCTAAACGATTTTTTTTTTTAATTTACGTCCTCCAACGTTAAGTCATATCGGATGATGAATGAAATGGTGAAATGATGCTCAAATGTATCCGGTGTCCATGGAGCTTAGAGTTACCCGACATTCGTCCTTTAGGATAAGGGAAAACCCCGGAAAATAACCTTATCTAGGTAACTCACCCTGACCGAGATTCAAACTCGGGACCTCTTGAACGTGAGGCAGACACGAAACGATTATATAACAATGCCTTCCGAATTAAGGGAATTTCATAGTTTATTTTCAGGAATTTCATGATATGCATTTTATTTGTCATATAAATATATTAGATATATGTTGCTTAAAATCGTTATAGCTAATTTTTTTGAAAATCGAAAGTTTTAGATAAAATCATTCACGTATTTAGAGAGCAGGGAATTTTACGAAAATCTTTGTGTCACACATCTGGAAAATACTGAATTTACATGCCAGGTCTGGTATTTAACCGTCTTTTGTTTTTTAGTAAATCTGTTCACAGACATACACATACAAATCTGTATCTTGATGAAATTTCGATCTTGAACTCTTGGGTAGAATACAATATTTTCTATATGTAGAAAAAGCAAATACAGCCACCTTCCTGTATGATTATGGAAGAACGAATATGACCGTCTCTGAAGTCACGTGTGTTTTGTTTCGCCCTTAACGATCGGTTTGGTCCATCATGAAGACATCACTGTCATGGCAGGAAGTTGTCTGAACGTAACCCATTTCTCGTGTTAAGCAAGAATGGCTAGCACTTGGTGGAAGTGAGCAAGAGATTGACATAACGTTCTTTTTCTATAGCAGAAAGTGAAACCCACATGTTCACTGCGGTGTTGAGCAGGCAGGCAAACTTAATGATGTTGATGCAATACTTGGGTTTTCCTTGAAATGCGCTAAAACTTGAACATCGACTTGCGCCAAGTTATGTATCCGTTCTCTTTCAGTGAGATAACCTTCCCACAGTTTATTTTCTGTGTATGCTCAATTTACAGCTATTTCGCCCAGCGAGGTGGTCAAACGATGTCACATTCGGGAGGTCGTGAGTTCGAACCTCGCAGTAGACCTTCCTTACATGATTGTTTGGGGGGTCGCTAAGCGAATGCTCGGAAAGTTCTTTCCATCCCCCAAATTTCCTCCCCCTCCATTTTACTTCACTCCATTCCGCTTGGTTATTTCAGGGTTAGCAAATGTGAAGCGGCACTGCATGGCAAGTAGAAAGGAATATCTCTTATAAAATTACAAACCCCAACAGCCGGTCTCCAGTTTCTCAGTGGGACGAGCAAGTCTGCAGGAGGAGGGATAACGATAGTCCATTTTAAAATTAGACTGACATTTGTACTAAGGAGTTCATAGCAGTAGAAAGGAACCAACATCTAGCACGTCATTTACTTCACGTGGAAAGCTCTCTGATGTTCAGATAGGCTAAAATTAAATAAGGATCGAGCCCTATTGGATGGAAGCAATAAACTCTGCTGCAGCCAATGAAGGATGTGACGATAGGAGGATTGTTGATGTTGCTAGATGCAATGTCAGTCTAATGATAAAACGGACTATACTAAACGTCACCTTGAAGCTTCAATCCGGAACTGCCAGGAAAACCGTACTAATAGAGAGAAAATGGCACGTTCGCTTAAGTGCCAACACTGACATTTTAGGGCTTGAGTTCCGCCTTAAGTATGGGCGCTTAGAGAACGAAAGAAAGAAAGAAAGGAAGGAAGGAAGAAGGATGGAAGGAAAGAAAGAAAGAAAGAAGGATGGAAAGAAAGAAAGAACGAACGAAAGAAAGAAAGAAATGAAGGAAGGAAGAAAGAATGAAAGAAAGAAAGAAAGAAAGAAAGAAAGAAAGAAAGAAAGAAAGAAAGAAAGAAAGAAAGAAAGAAAGAAAGAAAGAAAGAAAGAAAGAAAGAAAGAAAGAAAGAAAGAAATGAAGGAAGGAAGGAAGAAAGCAAGAAAGAAAGAAGAAAGAAAGAAAGAAAGAAAGAAAGAAAGAAAGAAAGAAAGAAAGAAAGAAAGAAAGAAAGAAAGAAAGAAAGAAAGAAAGAAAGAAAGAAAGAAAGAAAGAAAGAAAGAAAGAAAGAAGAAAGAAAGAAAGAAAGAAAGAAAGAAAGAAGAAAGAAAGAAAGAAAGAAAGAAAGAAAGAAAGAAAGAAAGAAAGAAAGAAAGAAAGAAAGAAAGAAAGAAAGAAAGAAAGAAAGAAAGAAAGAAAGAAAGAAAGAAAGAAAGAAAGAAAGAAAGAAAGAAAGAAAGAAAGAAAGAAAGAAAGAAAGAAAGAAAGAAAGAAAGAAAGAAAGAAAGAAAGAAAGAAAGAAAGAAAGAAAGAAAGAAAGAAAGAAAGAAAGAAAGAAAGAAAGAAAGAAGAAAGAAAGAAAGAAAGAAAGAAAGAAAGAAAGAAAGAAAGAAAGAAAGAAAGAAAGAAAGAAGAAAGAAAGAAAGAAAGAAAGAAAGAAAGAAAGAAAGAAAGAAAGAAAGAAAGAAAGAAAGAAAGAAAGAAAGAAAGAAAGAAAGAAAGAAAGAAAGAAAGAAAGAAAGAAGAAAGAAAGAAAGAAAGAAAGAAAGAAAGAAAGAAAGAAAGAAAGAAAGAAAGAAAGAAAGAAAGAAAGAAAGAAAGAAAGAAAGAAAGAAAGAAAGAAAGAAAGAAAGAAAGAAAGAAAGAAAGTAAAGAAAAGATTAAACAGTTGAAAACCACAGAAGTGCGAACTATTAAAGAAAACAATGAGTCATAAGAGACTATGCTTGTCTAAAAATGATTTTAATTAGGTAGAGGATTTCAGGACTCTTAACGAACTTTTAGTGAAATGCAATACTTTCTTCTGTCTACTTATATCACTATTGTGGTGTTAGGAGGTTCTTTGACCTCTACCTGTTATGCCAATAGACGTCGGGTTGAGGAACCGCAAACCTGGACCAGATAGATAAATTCAGGATGGGTGATCAGTCCGATGCCTAGAATAAGAGTGAGAGAAGTAGATGAACGGAATAAGAGCGAAGTGGATGAAAGTGAAGACGATAATGGAGTAATTGGTGGAATGAGATGGCGCGGATAACCCGCTAGCACCGTGTTGTCCACCAAAAATCTTACACACGGTCGCCTGGAATGGAACCCGGGTCACTTTTGTGAGAGTTAAGCGGTCTAACCGGACGGTCTCGGCGCGACCTACAATACTTTCTATTGTAGGTTCCCGGAAATAATTTCCAGGTCCCGGAAAAGTGCTGAACAAGAGGCTGATCCTGTAGCGTTTTTGGGTGGTCACAATTTAAATTTCCCTGCCTATTTCCAAATCCAAATATCGACTCGCTTTCTTCCATCCCCCTGGATCCTTCAACCAAATACGTAATGAAGCAAAGCTTTTTGTCTTATTGAATGAAGTAAATAACTTTTCGTAAGAATAGCTTGTAGAAGCTATTTAAACAAATGATATGTGAATGCGAATGCCATACATCAGAATTATTTTGCCTAGTATGTCCTATGATTTTCCAGTTATGCAAAACTATATAGAAGTTCCTTCTTTGTAGATGTGTGAGGGCTACACTTGCAGAAAATTCAAGTATAAATTTTATTTGTCACGTTAACATCTAAATTACTCTGCTGTGTGTGTGAAAATTGGAACAACAAGAAGGAAACCATGAATGCAATGAATTTAATACTACAGATTAGGTACAGTCAATAATAATTTATTAAGTTTCCTATCTTTACATAATCTCTGAGCATGAACATACAGTATTTACTGCAGCCTTCACGCGCTGCAATTACAGCTGTTATACGTCGTGACATGGAATCGAAAATTTCCTGAATGTATTCCTGCTGTATCTCCCTCCACGCAGTTTGTATGTGACACTGGTTTCTGGAGGACGTCGATCAAACATACGGTTCTTCCTTGGTGCGATTGAATCGCCGAGTCATCTACTGGTTTTTGAATAATTTATATGGTTATGTTTTATGTTATAGCATTTAATTTTCCCTTATAAAAGTTCTCCAAATTATATTTTTTAATGCAACCGCTCTCTTGGCGCCCGCGCGTGTATAATGCAGCTAGCTTACTTCCCACTAGTGATTCGTTATTAAAAGGCCAAAGTGACAGTAACACAAGCGGTGAGAGAGGAGAGGTTGGAGGGGAAGAATGTATTGCTGGTTACCATGGCTACGGATTTGATTCACAGAAGCCGTATATTCCGCACGAACTCATGTTGCCAACATAATACAGGACTTTCTTCCTACTTTTTCGTATATTTAAGAGTTTTTTTGGTAGAAGTGGTAACGCTCTTGAAGCGAGCCCCACGTGTCATGTGCTGCTGTTTATTATCAGTTAGCATTCTGTGTAAAAACGTAATTTTTATGTGATCAGTGATTATTGTGTGATATATTGTGACTTTGTGGATTCGAAGAATTAAAAGTCCAAGTTGCAGAAATACAAATAGTCTTTATTTCCACCGAATTACAGTTGGTGCACGTATTACACACAGTTGCGTAACACTGACAATTACGTAACACTCGCTACTCAGCGACAACTCGCACTCTGGATCCAACTAAGAACTCAAGACTGGGAACTGAGAACTGAGAACTGATGCGTCACTTAGATAGGCAGATCGCTGCATCTCGAAGCTTCGCGGCTCGGGGATAATCATCACGATTGTTCCAGACGTCAGGGGGAGGGGAAAGAGACAGTGGCTCGTGATAATTTTCTAACCATCCGCTCAGTGAGCGCCACAAAGATAAATGGGTAGGCGTGGCTAAATGCTTCCTGTCCCCCACTCAGCTGCCAGTTGGCCGTGCCTTCCGATAATTGGGTGACAATAATGAAGAGTTTTAATTTTTCATATTTAAGGGATTTACAATGAATCCAACACACGACTTGGTGTGTTCCATTCTCCAAACAGTCTTTTCTTTATGGAAAAATGATGACAAACGCGACGTGGTTAATGTCAGTAGCCCAACAACAGTACTATGTTTACAAAAACTTTGCGGCGAAGCATCTTCAAAATACACCAGGACATAGACTCGTTGGTTTGAGGAACATATTGGTCGGATTAAAGGATCTGAGAAAAAACACTAACAAAATTGGAGATGCTGTTTGGGAAAGCTCACGTCTATATATATATTAAAATACAATGACAACGTTAAGTTTAACAGACTTTTCATGCAATATTCCATTAGGGAAAAAGACAAGAAATGACATTTCGTGGACATAATGAAAGCGACGATTCTTTAAATAAAGGTAATCTTAAGGAACTCTTGGATTTATATACAAAGTGAAGTCCCATCGAAACTCAAAACCAATATTCTAGTATAAAATCCGTTTTTGTGATGTTGATTTTGCGAATTTAGGTTAGCGAACTTTCCGAGTCACCTAATCAATTCGCCCAGAGCCGCGCCAGGCGAACGTGCAGGCCAGGGAAGCAATGGTACACCCATCGCTCTTCGAAGAAGGCTTGTACATTCCCTACAAAAATGTGGCCGGGCATTGTACTGATTTACACAAGCACTAGTGTTTAAGGAATTCCGATCAACATTGCTTGAGCAATTTTGAAGAAATAAAAATAATAATCATTTTATATAAAGGGTATTTTAGGGTTTCATATAGTCCAAGATTTGTTGTTGAATTATGCTATTCTCTCACACACTCTTTCGCTCCTTCACTCACACTCACACACACCTACAAACATATACACACAGAATGTCCTTGCTTTTATTCAGAGGGAGTCAAAATATATCTGACAAAATCTAGATTATATAATGTTTGGGTGAAGTTTAATACTTTTAACTACATAGGTAAATTGCTTTTTTATTTAAATAGTTTACTTCATTTACTTTTGCTCTTAATGTTGCTTGGGTGTCCAAATAGAGACAGTAAGAAACAAGCTTCGCTGCGTAATTGCATCTCCTAAAATATTTATGAATTCGTACTGAGGATCTTTAACTTTATTTCCCCCAAGAGCGGAAATTCTGTTTACCCAGCACAACTTATTATGTTACTTCCACATCATTATCTGTCGTAATTTCTCTTATTTGTTTTTCAGGTAATTAATTAACAATTAAATAGCTAATTTCAAAATATGAAAGTGTTCCTTAAAAGAATAAGAGATTATCATCGCGTAAAGAAGTGGAAGCGATGCAAATGTGTATTGGAATTGGCTACTTTCTAAGGTTTAACTGTACTCCACAAAATTAACAGCTATCTAAAGTATTTAGCAATTTACAATATTAATTGTACTCTGCCTAATAGTCGCCGTCATTCATAATAGAAACTGGTTTAGAGGTACTATATTCTAGCAGGCGTCACAGCACAGTTTATCATTATTTGATACTTTGAAACAATTCACTTGAACTAGCTTTCCAACTAACAAAAGATACTTATAACAAGAAATCACTGTCATGGGGATGCAAAATTAAACGTAATAAAACAGTGATTAAACCAGAAGCACTGTAGCATCAGAAACCTCCAGGGTCATATAGAAAAGCTCGAATTAAAGGAACGGAAAATATTAAGAAAGATCATAGGACCAAAATTTCAAAATAATAAGATAATATACATCAAGAATGAAACTCTCTATAAGAAAATTGAAAAACTCTCAGATACTATGTGAAAAAGGAGAATAAATTTTATGGTCATCTTCTCAGAATGAACTCTAGCAGATTAACTAAACAAATCTTTGATTTCTTCCGTAACCCTAAAACAAAACCTTACTGCTTTAAAGAAACATAAAAAGACTTAGCAGAATTAAAAATCACAGAAAATTCATTACTTGACGGGATAGGGAAAATAATAACTAAAAACGAAAATATAAGGTTCAAGGATACACTCCGATTAACTTGAGGTGGAAGCTGGGTAAGGATGTACACTAAATGAATCAGTCTGTTACCAGTTCTGAAAGGAGATTGAGGATGATTTTATGCATTTGGAGTCATTGATGGTACATGTATCTAGTACTCCATATGTATAAATCATCTTCAGCCTTCTTTCAGGATTGATAACAGACTAATTCATTTAGTGTACATCTTTACTCAGCTGCCAACTCAAGTTAATTGGGCTATAAATGTACATTAAAATCCAAACCCATTGTCTTGGCACAAGAAAGGAAAAAACAATAAGATAGAATGAAGAAATACTGGGAACTAAGAAACAAAACGACACATAGGGAAATGATTGATTCAACTTACTCCAAAGAGAGTAAAACGAAAAGAAGAAACAATTCACGAGCGGCATTATTAGCATTCTTTCATACAGAGAAGTATGTGGTTCCAATCCCACCTAGATCCTACAATCTCTGCTCATTCCTCTTAAGTAACAAAAGCTCCAGATATCATTGACGTTACCTTATCAAATGTCCTTCTCAATAATTTCATTTCATGAATCACATATCATCATACAACAAGAAGGGCAATAAACAGTTATCAAAAGGTTTATCCGTAGATATTAAATCAACTAAATTCAATTATCTCAGAACTGCTTAAGATATCAAGAATTATTTATCAATTCATTCCTTAGTTAATTTATTACTATCTGTTGTAAAATCATAAGTGAATATTTGCCATATATCAATTTATGGTATCTATAGGATAAAATTGTATCCCCGCCTTGGTAGCGTAGATGGTAGCGTGCCTGCTTCACGTTCAAAAGGTCCCGAGTTCGAATCTCGGTCACGGTGAGTTGCCTGGATAAGGTTTTTTCCCGGGGTTTCCCTTATCGTAAAAATCGAATGTTGGGTAACTATAAGCTCCATGGACCCTGGGCCCATTTGAGCATCATTTCTCCCATTCCATTCATCGTCGGATACGACCTAAAAAGCTAAAGGGCATAAATTACAACAGCAAAAAAATTATCATACAAGTGGACCAATCGGTACTATACACTCATAAAACATTGTTCTGCTCATGGATAAATTTTCTGTTTATTCACTTGTATAATAAATTACTATTATTTATGAATTAAGATATCAAACTTAACATTTTACAAGATATCTTACATATTTTCTATCTTCTTGTAATTTCACTAATGTGATTTATCCAAATAAGCTTCGTTATTAAGGAAATAAAGATAAATCAGTTGGGGCTATGAGTGTTGCTATGTGCAATGATATAAATAGTGGCAATGTTACTGCTTAGAGACATTAACTTCTCTGATAATGTACAAGTTCACTTTCTTGTAGTTAAAGAATAAAAATGTTTGATGTTGCTGTTAAAAGGTTATAGCAAATTTGTAGCTATCAACCATTTATTTATTTCCTTTATCCAAGCCGTTACCGGAGCAACGAGTCGATTTTGTTTATTTTATCCCACTGTTTACTCCAATACCAATTATTTTGATTAAAAGTTCAAGTTTTCTTATCTCGTTTCTCCATAGCAACGGTGTCACTTACAGGTATTTTTAGGATAACAAAATAAACAGTGAAATGGTCAGAGCGTGTACAACTTACCTGATGGATTATAGTGTGCGAAGAGTTGTAATATTTCTGGCATAAAAATGCAGATGGAGAATGATTCTTTTTGCACTATATGTATGCCATGGGTCCATCCTCTCATGTTACCTTTCACTGAAAGAGGCATTAGATTTGTTAATTACCACCATAACAAGGGCCCAAATGACCTTGTTGTCGACGGGCCCTTAAACACCACACTCACTCACTCACTCACTCACCACCATAACATCAATGACAAAAGCTTAGACATTTAAATAATACAACCTCACACACTAAACTTTGAAGATATTTTATAACAAATGGAAGATTGTTCGCTAGCTTATAGAAACAGAATGTGATAAAGCCACTGAAGTAATATACATTACTGCTCTTTAGATCATTCCATATTTTTACAGCTTTACCATTTGACCGCAAAAAGTCTGAAGGAAAAATGTGAAATTGGAAAGTCTTATGGAGAGAAATGATGAAGAAGATTAAATAATAAAAATTGCCAAATAATTACCTTTTTAGATTTTAAAAAATGGTACTGCATTTGCGAATTTTACTATGAATTCCGCAGCATTTCACAGATAGAGAAGAAAAATCATAGTTTCTTTATAATTGGGTGTAGAGGGATAACTTTTATTCCAAATGTTAGGAGAATTGCTACTCTAAAGATTGGTTCAATTGTTAAATATGGCAGAGTCTGTGTACTCAAGCCACGTAGTTTCTTTATTCAAAAATTTAAGTGACTTTGTTTCTCCAGTTTTATTTTGAACAAATGTTTCTCTGAATAACACATTATGGTGTAAATGAGTCTTTCTTTAACAACTGAAGATAGTTAAATAACATTATAGAATGACTATTTAACTCAATGTACCGATAATCATGGCTTCCTAATGATAATCTTACAAGGGAACTATTACAGTGCTTACACCGTCATGCACTTAAACATTTGAAGGTATAATGCCTGCTGTACATAAACCATGTGCACCAAAACTCTGCTGCAATGTAGAACCGCAACGCCCAAAATTGGAATCTGTGATGTGTAGCATGCGACCACTTGCAAGTAACTGCTGGACATCCCTCGTTGTTTGCGGGGGCACGGTACCCCTTACGTATGCCATGTGTAAACCGCTACCATCAGAGATAAACAATCCCTTGTATACAATGCTGTGTTGTTATGTGTTATGTTCCTGCATATTCTGGACTCATTTTCGGGTACTTCCAGCTATACTCCACGCCCGATTTTTGCTACACAGGCCCTAAATAGAGCAGAGATAATGTCATCAAACTCTCAAAAGTGTACAGATGTGAGCATAATGGTAGTTTCCTTTGTAAGACTTCCAGCCTTGAAATTCGCAATGAGAATTCTTTCCCCACATATCTTCTTTGGCCATATTATCGATACAATATAAAATGATTTGGTGATTCCTCCCACGAGAATGTCGATGTAATAATAGAACATTCCAGTAATAATTGTACGTCTCAAAGTTCCCTGTAAAGTCCTGATTAATGAACATAAGTCCTAACTACTTTAGGAAATAATAAAAGAAAATAAGCTAAAAAATAAATCTAAAAAGCTAACTACTTAAGGATTATGTTATATATACTTAGATGTTTATTGCTATGCAACTTTTAAACATAGAATTTAATTGTGTATGGCTGCAAAGGCATTTATCAGCTGTAGCGATATTTCCGCCTGCCTTGAGTCTAAAAAGCGACCCCCCCCCCCCCCCAATCGACAACAACGTCAAGACGGGTGGAAGTGGATACGCCACTTACGCGCGTCAACCCCGTAGGGAAGGCTACCAAATAACCTCGGTGAGGCCGCCTGGTGATATAGCACACCTTCTACTAGCTCTGCAGGCTAGTACCCGGGGCTTATGAGGCAACCCTCTACTCCCTCCGGGTGGCCGTAGCCTGGTGATCTAGCACACCTTCTACTAGCTCTGCAGGCTAGTACCCGGGACTTATGAGGCGACCCTCTACCCCCTCCGGGCGGCAGTAGCCTGTTGATCTAACACACCTTCTACTAGCTCTACAGGCTAGTACCCGGGACTTATGAGGCAACCTTCTACCCCCTCCGGGCGGCTGGAGCCTGTTGATCTAGCACACCTTCTACTAGCTCTGCAGGCTAGTACCCGGGACTTATGAGGCGACCCTCTACCCCCTCCGGGCGGCAGTAGCCTGTTGATCTAACACACCTTCTACTAGCTCTACAGGCTAGTACCCGGGACTTATGAGGCAACCCTCTACCCCCTCCGGGCGGCTGGAGCCTGTTGATCTAGCACACCTTCTACTAGCTCTGCAGGCTAGTACCCGGGACTTATGAGGCGACCCTCTACCCCCTCCGGGCGGCAGTAGCCTGTTGATCTAACACACCTTCTACTAGCTCTGCAGACTAGTACCCGGGACTTATGAGGCGACCCACTACCCCCTCCGGGCGGCAGTAGCCTGTTGATCTAACACACCTTCTACTAGCTCTACAGGCTAGTACCCGGGACTTATGAGGCGACCCTCTACCCCCTCCGGGCGGCAGTAGCCTGTTGATCTAACACACCTTCTACTAGCTCTGCAGGCTAGTACCCGGGACTTATTAGGCAACCCTCTACCCCCTCCGGGCGGCCGTAGCCTGGTGATCTAGCACACCTTCTACTAGCTCTGCAGGCTAGTACCCGGGACTTATGAGGCAACCCTCTACCCCCTCCGGGCGGCCGTAGCCTGGTGACTTAGCACACCTTCTACTAGCTCTGCAGGCTAGTACCCGGGACTTATTAGGATACCCTCTACCCCCTCCGGGCGGCCGTAGCCTGGTGATCTAGCACACCTTCTACTAGCTCTGCAGGCTAGTACCCGGGACTTATGAGGCAACCCTCTACCCCCTCCGGGCGGCCGTAGCCTGGTGACTTAGCACACCTTCTACTAGCTCTGCAGGCTAGAACTCGGGACTTATTAGGCAACCCTCTACCCCCTCCGGGCGACCGTAGCCTGGTGATCTAGCACACCTTCTACTAGCTCTGCAGGCTAGTACCCGGGACTTATGAGGAAACCCTCTACCCCCTCCGGGCGACCGTAGCCTGGTGATCTAGCACACCTTCTACTAGCTCTGCAGGCTAGTACCCGGGACTTATGAGGCAACCCTCTACCCCTCCGGGCGAACGTAGCCTGGTGATCTAGCACACCTTCTACTAGCTCTGCAGGCTAGTACCCGGAACTTATGAGGCAACCCTCTACCCCCTCCGGGCGGCCGTAGCCTGGTGATCTTGCACACCTTCTACTAGCTCTGCAGGCTAGTACCAGGGACTTATGAGGCAACCCTCTACCCCCTTCGGACGGCCGTAGCCTGGTGATCTAGCACACCTTCTACTAGCTCTGCAGGCTAGTACCCGGGACTTATGAGGCAACCCTCTACCCCCTCCGGGCAGCCGTAGCCTGGTGATCTAGCACACCTTCTACTAGCTCTGCAGGCTAGTATCCGGGACTTATGAGGCAACCCTCTACCCCCTCCGGGCGGCCGTAGCCTGGTGATCTAGCACACCTTCTACTAGCTCTGCAGGCTAGTACCCGGGACTTATGAGGCAACCCTCTACCCCCTCCGGGCGGCCGTAGCCTGGTGATCTAGCATACCTTCTACTAGCTCTGCAGGCTAGTACCCGGACTAATTAGGCAACCCTCTACCCCCTCCGGGCGGCCGTAGTCTGGTGATCTAGCACACCTTCTACTAGCTCTGCAGGCTAGTACCCGGGACTTATGAGGCAACCCTCTACCCCCTCCGGGCGGCCGCAGCCTGGTGATCTAGCACACCTTCTACTAGCTCTGCAGGCTAGTACCCGGGACTTATGAGGCAACCCTCTACCCCCTTCGGGTGGCCGTAGTCTGGTGATCTAGCACACCTTCTACTAGCTCTGCAGGCTAGTACCCGGGACTTATAGGGCAACCCTCTACCCCCTCCGGGCGGCCGTAGCCTGGTGATCTAGCACACCTTCTACTAGCTCTGCAGGCTAGTACCCGGACTTATTAGGCAATCCTCTACCCCCTCCGGGCGGCCGTAGTCTGGTGATCTAGCACACATTCTACTAGCTCTACAGGCTAGTACCCGGGAGTTATGAGGCAATCCTCTACCCCCTCCGGGCGGCCGTAGTCTGGTGATCTAGCACACCTTCTACTAGCTCTGCAGGCTAGTACCCGGGAGTTATGAGGCAATCCTCTACCCCCTCCGGGCGGCCGTAGCCTGGTGATCTGGCACACCTTCTACTAGCTCTGCAGGCTAGTACCCGGACTTATTAGGCAACCCTCTACCCCCTCCGGGTGGCCGTAGTCTGGTGATCTAGCACACCTTCTACTAGCTCTGCAGGCTAGTACCCGGGAGTTATGAGGCAATCCTCTACCCCCTCCGGGCGGCCGTAGCCTGGTGATCTAGCACACCTTCTACTAGCTCTGCAGGCTAGTACCCGGACTTATTAGGCAACCCTCTACCCCCTCTGGGCGGCCGTAGTCTGGTGATCTAGCACACCTTCTACTAGCTCTGCAGGCTAGTACCCGGGAGTTATGAGGCAATCCTCTACCCCCTCCGGGCGGCCGTAGCCTGGTGATCTAGCACACCTTCTACTAGCTCTGCAGGCTAGCACCCGGACTTATTAGGCAACACTCTACCCCCTCCGGGCGGCCGTAGCCTGGTGATCTAGCACACCTTCTACTAGCTCTGCAGGCTAGTACCCGGGACTTATGAGGCAACCCTCTACCCCCTCCGGGCGGCCGTAGCCTGGTGATCTAGCACACCTTCTACTAGCTCTGCAGGCTAGTACCCGGGACTTATGAGGCAACCCTCTACCCCCTCCGGGCGACCGTAGCCTGGTGATCTAGCACACCTTCTACTAGCTCTGCAGGCTAGTACCCGGGACTTATGAGGCAACCCTCTACCCCCTCCAGGCGGCTGTAGCCTGGTGATCTAGCACACCTTCTACTAGCTCTGCAGGCTAGTACCCGGGACTTATGATGCAACCCTCTACCCCCTCCGGGCGACCGTAGCCTGGTGATCTAGCACACCTTCTACTAGCTCTGCAGACTAGTACCCGGGACTTATTAGGCAACCCTCTACCCCCTCCGGGCGGCCGTAGCCTGGTGATCTAGCACACCTTCTACTAGCTCTGCAGACTAGTACCCGGGACTTATTAGGCAACCCTCTACCCACTCCGGGCGGTCGTAGCCTGGTGATCTAGCACACCTTCTACTAGCTCTGCAGGCTAGTACTCGGGACTTATGAGGCAACCCTCTACCCCCTCCGGGCGGCCGTAGCCTGGTGATCTAGCACACCAGCTCTGCAGGCTAGTACCCGGGACTTATGAGGCAACCCTCTACCCCCTCCGGGCGGCCGTAGCCTGGCCAGAGGTACCCGATCTCCCATGGGTATCGGAAACACACTGCCCCCTCGAGTCCAACCCAATCCGAACAATACCCATTCAGCAGTTTGGCCCGAGGTTCCTCTACTAACGTCAGAAGTACCACGAGTACTAAGAGTCCGCAGCGCTCGCACCACGGCAGCTGAAGGGGACGGATCCCCTCCCCTACGGGGGTTTCATTTCACAGTAAATACATTTCCCTACCAAGCGGAATGGCTCAGGCGGTTTCGTCTAAGGCCCGCATTCGGAAGGCCCGAGTTCGATTCCCGTGGTCGACCTACCTGAACGTGGGCTTTTTCGGTGGTTTTCCGGGTCGCTAGGCGTCTGCTGGGTAGGTTTATTACATCCTCCGAAGTTCTTGTTCCTCCATTTCATCTCCATTATCATTTCATATCATCTCTCATCTGGTGGCCTCTTTCAGGGTAGAAGTGTCAGCGGGTGTCTCGGCGGTGTATGCGAGGATGATTGTTCTGAGGAAAACTACTTCCTCCTCCGGTAGGTCGGTTGCAGGCCTCAGCTCCTCTGCTGGGACCATTTCGGGACCGCCAGCCAGGGACTTTTGGGGCTCGGATCACCAGCCAGGGACCTTAAGGGCTCGGCTGCTGGGCTCGTTGCCGTCCCGCTGTATGGGAGCGAGTTCGTTGTCCTGGCCTATCGGTGGAAGTCTCTATCTAAGTAAACTGTAGGGACCCTGCCCTCTGTACTGTCGTGGCTCCTTGGATTGGCCGCCCCCTGTCTCCTTCGCCTCATCCTTCCTCCCGGGGGTGCCCACTTGAGGGCATAGGAACAATGAGCCCAGCAGGGTAGCGTACGTACCGAATCTCCTCTGTAATGAAATCCCAAACTCAATCCCAAAAACATTTCCCTGCTAAACGTGTCTGATATGAGACAGACCTATGAAAATAACAACAGATGACATAAGTGGAACATGCAAATTTACACGCAAGCATATATGAAAGCTGTTAGACGCTCCACGACCGAGACATGGCGGTCTCAGCACAGCAACTTGGAGGTATCTGCACCGGAAACGCATCCTTGACCAACGCTATAACGTGATGTAATGTAATATGACATCAGCTATGTAGCGTAAAGGTGGTTCAAACACGCACACTATATACCTAAATGTCCTGCTAAATACTTCGCAAGAACTATACAAATATAATAATTTTGTAACTTCAAACTTCACTTGTCTTAGAAGCAAATAATAAAAATGCTCTTATTAATTAATGAGGACCGCGATTTCGTCAATACTCATTCACATCATCAGCTCAAACAACCTCGTTGTCAACGTTATTATCACTAGATGTCACTTTCTTTTTGTCAGTACTACAAAAATCTGAAAATGAAATAAACTTAAAAATAGAATCGACTGTCGGTATTTCAAAATTTATTACGCGATGTTTATTTTTTAAAATAAGTATATTTTCCAAAACTATTAAATCTATCAGACCATTTAATTGTTTTAATAATTTAACTTGAGGATTTATTTCATGGTTAAATGACCAAAAATGATCTGCTACACCCGATTTATCAGTTTGTTTATACTTAATGTTACGAAAATTTTCTTTCGTTCTGGTTTCCAAATTACGTTTTGTATTTCCAATATAAACTTTATCACAATCGAAACAACTAAATTGAGAAATATCACATATTTTCTTATTAGGAATTTCATCTTTTTTTAGAGAAATATAGTAAATTTTTGATACTATATTTATTTTGAGGAACTAAAGTTATACCAAACTATAATAAGAAAATTTACATCATTTTCTTTTAAGATAAGTGCCCTTTCAGTTACAAATTATTATATTTGTATTTTAGGAGGGCTGTTCAATAAAGAATAATCACAATTTTTTTGACAACGTACCTTTACTCTTCCTCATAATTTTGATGGTCCTTCTCAAAATAGTCTCCCCTGAATGCGATGCACTTGTCTCAGCGTTTCTGCCAGTCTTCAAAGACATGCTGGAAACCATTTTTGAGAGATCCTTCAAAATCGCCTCCGCAGCCTTCACTACTGCTTCTGATGATGGATAATGTCTCCCACGAAGGCGTTTCTTCAAGTTAGGGGATAGAAAAAAGTCACATGGCAATATGCGGCCGCACATTATCGTGGTACAGCATCCAGCCTGCTTCACGGGAATGTGGTCTTTTGCACCTGATATGGACTTGCAATGTTTTCAGGACATCCTTGTAGTATTGTCCAGTTACTGATGTGTGTGCAGGTACAACATGCTGATAAGCCATTACATGAATATCAAAGAATGAGATGACCATAACTTTCCCAGCAGAAGCAACCACTTTTGCTTTTTTGGAGGTTGATGATGAAGGAGATTTCCACACTGAGCTTTGCTGTTTGCTCTCAGGATCAAAATGATGTAGCCAAGTTTCATCAGCAGTGATTACGTTTGAAAGAAACACCGGATCTTCCTCTAACATCAACTTTAACTGCATGCAGACCTTCATGCGAATGTCCTTTTGTTCGGGAATCAACAGTCTTGGAACCCATCGCGCACAAACACGTCTCATGTGTAATGTTTCTGTCACCAACGTGTGAGTGGCACCCAATGAAATGTTCAGTATTTCAGAAAGTGACCTTAAGGTAATTCGTGGATCCTCTCTCACAATGGTAGCAGTAGTGTTGATGTTTTCTTCCGTAAGAGCAGTAACTGGAGCACCGGGTTCACCTTCCTTTGAAATTGATTGTCTTCCCTCTTTAAACATTATAAACCACGTTCGAGCTGTGCTGTAGGGAAGAACGGACTCTCCATAGGCCTCCTGTAACATTGTATAGGCCTCAACTGAAGATTTGTTGAGACGAAAGCAGAATTTCAAAGCCGCATATTGTTCCTCGCGTGTTACCTCCATTGTAGCGGTAGGCTATACTGAACATGTCTGAGCCTACCTGGTTCTCACAGGCGGGAACCAGGAGTACCAACAATGAAACTACTACGGCGTGTTTGTTTCACATTAAGCTAACAGAATATAATAAGATTGAATTTTAGTCCGAAAAATTATGACCATAAAAAACTTATGATTGTTCTTTATTGAACAGCCTTCGTATTTGTTGCTTCAATGTTAATAGCTTCATATTTTACGTATTTACTTGGTAAGGAATTGTTTCCAGAGTGATGGCAGTAGCAGACATGGTGGTTCGTGCTAAAGGTTAACAGAGGTACGTGCCTTGGCTTGAATTTCTAATCCTAAACACCTTCAAATAATTTCTACTTTGACTTTCAATTCATAAAGTATAGAACGTTAGACGCAAACTGTGATTGTTTCAGCATCTGCATTTAGTAGGTATACAAGAAACGCGGCCCAGGGCACATTCTTAGCAGGGTAGAATGCTATGATAGGCATAAACAATCTGTAAACCTTCCTCGCACATGCGTAATGAGCCCTTTCTCGCTATCGGAGCATCTTCATAAGCAGTTTTCCTAAGTGATTCGTTATGAGGTCAAAGTTATTACTTTCTACTTTGGATTGCTCTTAGGTACCTATGACATGATTAAAGTATAAGGAACCCTTCAACTACAAAAACTTAACCAACGTAAACTTAAGTATCATGAAGAGTCAACATTATCATATATATATATATATATATATATATATATATATAATCAGAGTGCTTAACTGTATACAGGATTCTTTAACGTTACTTTTTACCACTGCTTTTATATTTCAATGTCAACCGTCACTTTATGCACAGTATCTACTAATGTTTAAATAACCAAGGGATATGTCTCAGGTGGCAGCGTCTGTGGACCATACTCCGGAAGTCGTCGTTTCGATTCTCTTACTGACCTTCTTGAGTGTGAGCTTTTTTCGGGATTTCCCCCAAATCGTTAGACGAATGCCAAGAAGGACTATCACAACCAGTCCCTCTATTTGACATCACAGTGCATCCTGTTTGGCTCCTTCAGAGTTGTAAATGTGGACGGGAATTTTGGTGTGCATGGCAGGGAATTTTCTCTCTGTAAATCTTGGTCCTACGGATTGAAGGCAATCTCCAGGTTCCACTCCTCGCAGGTGGAGGGACATCCTCCAACGTTAAGTCATATTGGATGATATATAGATAGAGTAAACATGAAAAACTCAATGCCATGGCCGGGATTTGAACCACGGATCTCCTGGTTTCCGTCCAGTCACTCTTACCCATTGAGCTACCATGGCCAACTTGCCGCCATGACATTAAATTCTCCATTTGACTCATATATTTCCCCGGTAAACCACTAGGGGCTCTCGCATCCGAGATACACCGTTTGTGGCGACTTACTATCGTAAGTACTTGAGTCCCAGGCTTCATCATTTAACTCTTATTATTTTAGTTAATTGGTGGAAATTAATCATTTCTTCATACTAATCTCCTGGTTACCGGGAAAATATATGAGTCAATTGGAGAATTTAATGTCAGGACGGCATGTTGGCCATGGTAGCTCAATGGGTAAGAGCGACTGGACGGAAACCAGGAGATCCGTGGTTCAAATCCCGGCCGTGGCATTGAGTTTTTCAGTTTCACTCTATCAATCCAATACCTTAGCCTGTATACGCCTAGTGTGAAGAAATGAATAATTTCCACCAATTAACTTAAATCATATTCGATGATGTTAGATGATAAATAAAATTGGTGGAATAATGCTTAAATGAGCTCAGGGCCCATAGACCTTACAGTAAACTTATCTTTCAGGATAAGTGAAAGCTTCGGGAAGAAAAGTCTTATCCAGATAACTCACCCTGACCGAGATTGATACTCGGGACCTCCTGAAATTGAGCTACCAGCTGCGCTAAAAAGGCGGGTCAAAGGAGGGGCGCTGGTTGTACCAGTTATCGAGGAGCTTCAATCTTATGCCTTAGTTGTTAGGCATAGGAGCCGAATGGCATGGCTCACGCAGTTTTATCTGTAGCCGCCATTCGGGAGACCCGGGTTCAATTCCCATGGCCAACCTACCTGACTCATGGGTTTTTCGGCGCATTTCCGGGTCACTAGGCGAATGCTGGATAGGTTAATTACATCCCCTGAATTTCTGTCCCCTTCAGCTGCCGTGGTGCGGGCGCTGCGGACCCCCAGCACTCGTGGTACCTCTGACGTTACTAGAGGAACCTCGGTCCGAACTGCCGAGTCCCTACCGTAGGGGAGTTGTTCGGATTGGGTTGGACTCAAGGGGGCAGTGGTTCCCAATCCCCTTGGGTACGTCTCCGGACGGTGTTGAGAGAAGCCATATATTCCCGCGTACTAGCCAGCATAGCTAGTAGAAGGCGTGCTAGATCACCAGGCGGCCCCACCGAGGTCATATCGGTAGCCTTCATCTTTTGGTGTTGGCGCGCTTAAGTGGCGTGTCCACTCCCATCCCGTCCTGTGTCCTTGGACCAGATTGGGGAGAGGCTTGTTAGTAATCCAGGTCTTGCCCTATGGAAAGCCCCACGGAGGATGACTGGCGCTCTTTGGGACAGCTCGGATACTCCCTGGTTGAAAGAGGCCCTGGTCTTGGTGCTACGGGTCCACGACTAATGGGAGTAGAACCTCTGGACTCAACCTGTCCCCTTCAGCAGATCCCCGCAGGAGAGAGGATCCGTCCCCTCCAGCTGCCATGGTGCGAGCGCTGTAGACCCTGAGTACTCGTGGTACCTCTGACGTTACTAGAGGAACCTCGGGACGAACATTCGAGCCCCTCCCTAATTGGGAGTTGTTCGGATTGGGTTGGACTCGAGGGGGCAGTAGTTTCCGATACCCGTGGGAGATCGGGTACGTCTCCGGACGGGGTTGAGGGTACTAGCCTGCAGAGCTAGTAGATGGCGTGCTAGATCGCCAGGTGGCCCCACCGAGGTCATATCGGTAGCTTTCACCTTTTGGTATTGGCGCGCTTAAGTGGCGTATCCACTTCCATCCCGTCTTGAGTCCATAGGATCAGATGGGGGCTTGTTAGTAACCCTGGTCTTGACCTATGGAAAGCCCCACGGAGGACGCCGGGCGCCCTTTGGGACAGCTCGGATACCCCCTGGTTGAAAGAGGCCCGGGTCTTGGTCCTAAGGGTACAGGACTAATTGGAGTAGAACCTCTGGACTCAACCTGCCGCTTCAGCAGATCCCCGTAGGAGAGAGGATCCGTCCCCTTCAGCTGCCGTGGTCCGGGCGCTGTGGACCCCTAGCACTCGTGGTAGGGCCGAACACTCGTGGGGGCAGTGGTTCCCAATACCCGTGGGTGATCGGGTACGTCTACGGACGGCGTTGAGGGAAGCCATTAAAATTCTCGTGTACTAGCCAGCATGTGTGCTAGATCACCAGGCGACCCTACCAAGGTTGTTCGGTAGCCTTCCCATTTTGGGTTGGCGCGCGTAAATGGCGTATCCACTTCCATCCCGTCTTGAGTCCACAGAACCAGATGGGGGGGGGGCCTTGTTAGTCTCTAGGTCTTTCCCTATGGAAAGCCCCATGGAGGCGCCCGGCGCCCTTTTGGGACAGCTCGGTAACTCCCTGGTCGAAGGAGGTCCGGGTCCTGGATCCTACGGGTCCAGGAGTAATGGGAGTAGAATCTCTGACATTAGCGTGTGCCATCATTTCACATCATCTCTCATCTGATGGTCTCTTTCAGGATGGAAATGTCGGCGGGTGTCTCTGCGTTGTGCTAACTCCTTGGGTCGGCCGATGTCCGTCTCCTCTCGCCTCATCCTGCATCCAGGGGATGACCCACTTGGAGCTTAGGTACAATATACCACAGATATCGGTGTCCAATCCCTCCATAGTAATCCTAGGCATAGGCCGCCCGCCTCGGTAGCGTGGTGGTAGCGTGTCTGCCTCACGTTCACGAGGTCCGAAGTTCGAATTTCGGTCAGGGTGAGTTACCTGGATAAGGTTTTGCCGTGGTTTTCCCTTATCCTAAAAGACGAATGTCGGGGGTAACTCTAAGCTCTATGGACCCCGGCCTCATATGACCATCATTTCATCCATTCCATTCATCGTCCTATATGACTAAACGTTGGAGGACGTAAATTACACACACACACTAGGCATAGGCCTAGGCACAAGGAATTTATAGGTCAAGATGCTAAGTGCCTTGTCTGAACTATTCCTAGTGACACTCCAATATTTAAATATGCTTATACATCCTAAACATTTGGATATATTTGTTACTGATGACGTAAGGTTAAGTACCACTGGATTACAGATGCGTCACCGTAACCAGGTGACAGGCCAACAGAAACTCGAACTTGCGTCTTCTTAATTGTGAGCCAGACACCAAGAGGATGGATGGAGTGGCATTGACCATTGTCTTACAAACCAATTTGACAGTAAAGTTTACACTTACAAGTCTGTGTAGGATTCTTTTTTACACTTAAAATCGCTTCCTACATGCTTTCGGTTTTCATTTTGTGTTAATTTGGCGAATTACATGCCCTCTCATGTCCAATTTCGCATTAATTTGCTCTTCCTCATTGCGTGAATCAGATAAAATGTTCAACTAACAACCTTACCAACAAAATAATTGATTTCATGGAAATAAAGAAGAAACGTGAACTTTTGAATCCTACTCTTTTATTCAAGAAAGTATTTTAAATGCAGTATTCCCACGATGTACCTAAAACCTAACCAACCTTTTAGAGTGTGATTTCCTCATTCTTATACATTTCTGCATTGGTAGAGTGTTTATAACAAATGTCGCTTCTTTAGATTTGTTTAAAATGATAGCAGAGAAAGATTTTGCAACTGTATTGCAAACGTTCAGAGACTACTGTAAAGGGAAAGTTCTCATGGCTTTCGATTATTCGTAATTCGGTTGCAAGACTGGTAGTCACGATTCAGCGACTAAAATACGTTGAAACACTTCTGATCATATCAAAGAGTTCGTTGACATGAATTGTGTATGACATCGTCCGTCTCAAGCACTTCATTATGTATTATCTTAACTACAGGTGTACTGATCAAGCATCGGATCGCTATATGTAATACATAGACGTTACATTACAACAAAACAGTGATAAAAACTGAAAACTTAAAAACTATTCAGTGTAAATTATTCTTAAAATTTATTTTATACAAGAGGAATATCCATATTCGTAGATGTTCCGGCAATCTAAGAATTATTAACCGTAGTTTATTGATTTTTTAAAATGAGGGGTGGATTTTCATGTATAGGTCCGGGAGTTCGTGAATCATAAACCACATCATGAACAGATAAGAGTGCATTGAGACATTTCTTCTCACGATATCTTCTCAAACGTTTCTTCACCATTCCTTTTTTTTCCGTTCGGCAATTTTTTCTTGAACTCACATGCTTTCCATTTCCTCATTAGGATCATCCTGCATCGAAGAATTTCAAGCTGTTTGGCATCAAAATTTTCAATCCAAATTAAAATTTACAAAAGAAAACACCAGGTTGCATAGGTTTTGCATCCTTTCTTCCATTCTGAGGAACTTTATAGTTACCTCCTAAACCAATTTACCCTGATAACCCCATACCTTCCGAAAAATTGCTAATGAAAATTCTACCACTGATTAAACACTTAACGGGTGGGCAAGCATCAAAAATCTTCAGTCTGTATACAACTTGTCAGCTTCCAACTGGACTGGACTATACTGGACAAAAATTGCGTGTTTTAATGAGATCTACAATTTTGGCAGCACGATTTTGTGTATCTCTTACCCTCACCACTTAGGTAAAAGAATTTTAGAAGCCCTTTCTACTAAGTTCAAAATGGATATTTTTTTGGAAATTAATTGTTCTTTAGCACCAGCCGTAGGTAGTACAAGATTTGGATAGGCAGAGTCAGACTAAAAAATTCAATACAATAGCGGGGATTTGAACCACGGATCTTCTGGACTTCGTGAGGTTGCTCTTAACCATTGAGCTACCACGGCAACATGCCAGCATAACTTTAAATTGACCTAAATTGACCTTACAGTGGTCTGAATTATAAAACCTGAGCCTTAAAGTACAGCAAAGGAAGTCCCAGGGGAAAGAGACGCACGGGAGGTTAGATACGGTTCCGTTTTTTTTTATTTTCTTTTTATTTAATTAATTTCAATTTAATTTTTAAATTTAATTTTTTAATTTTTTTTTACCCTGCCTGGTAGAGGTTTATGACACTCGAGTCAATTCAGTTACAGCCCATTCAAAAACATTGTGATGCCTTCTGCTTTTCTGAATAAATCTTCTCGGTTTTAATATACAGAGTGAATAGGGCACATGGTTTTTTAACGGTTCGCTCCTTGCGTAGCATGTGTTCTCTGTCACACACATTCACTATCCTTGTCGCACTGTTTAAGGGTAGCGCATTCCCTCAGGGACTTTGGCGAAGTTGGGTTGGCTCTAAGAGGTTTACTGGAAAAACACGTATTAGTTGGAGAATTTAAAGCCATGTTAGCACGTTGCCATGGTAGCACAATGGTTAAGAGCAAGCGGACAGAGTACAAGAGTTCTATGGTTCAAATACCGGCTATGGCGTTGATGTTTTCACTCTGACTCTACGTATCCATATATTCTTTGTCGTGTAATAGCTTAAACATATACCAATTTTATCAAAATTTCGAAGAGATATGCATATGAATACCCATGGGAGATATTATTCTTTAAATCTTTGTATTGGATCCTTAGAAATTGCGGAACTTGAATGTTTAACCACTATTTCGTTCTATAGAATATGCGCTCCCACAGATCTTTCCTGATATTTTTTTTATTCAGTCAGTATTAAAAACGTATTTCTGTGAAATCATGGTGTTGAATTTCATGGAAAGAACTTACTAGTTCCTGTAAGTACATAATAGAGAATGTAAACAGTTACGCGATAATTTCCTTAAGAAGATATATTCGTCGTAAAAGATTGCCCAAGTTATAAAGACAATTTCAGAGCACAATTATTACATCTGATTTATAGCAAACTGTGAAGCTTTGTCCTTGGACGTAGCAAGCGATTTCACATTGATCACTAGTAATGATATTATGAAAATTACTTAATCAGAAGTGTGGTGTCGTGTCGCAGAAATGACCAAAATATGGAAGAGTCGTCTGCGAGGACTTGCTGCTGTTTTGTAACTTGGAATATTATATCTACTTGCTTTCTCACGGGACAGTGAACTTACAGCGTTAGTTACATCACAACGAAACCTTCGAGATGTGTCCATGACTTGTGTTTTCTGTGATATCTAAACTTAATGTCATATTTAAGTTGTGCGGTTAGTTAAATTTCACTCTTTTAGGGAACTGGAAGTGTTACACAAACCACCATTTGAAGGTTACAAGGAGTTTTACAAAACTTACAGCACACAACGTTCACTTAGACCGGGCGGGATGGCTCACGCATTCGGGAGGCTTTTTTTTTAGGATGTTTATTTATTTCTAGGTTGATAGGGTACTTAATTTAGCGGCTTTATTGCAGCCTGGCGGGGTTCCGCTAAGAGCACCCCCATTAGTATAGAGGCCATTACGGTGCCAGCTGCCCATAGCAACTGCGGGTGAAGGGATGTATGCCAGGCGACGGTCATGATCCGGAGGCCCTGACCGTGGCGCGTGGAAAGTATGGGCAATTTAGCGGCTACTAGAGCCAGGGTGTTTGTAAGTCAGATGGGGGGTTAGTTTTCAGGTCTATGGGGCGGTTTCCATGCTCTCGTGAGGTAAGTGTCAAGTCCTTGTCTAACTATTTTGGTGTGGTCAGTTGAGGTTTTTGTTGGTGGTTGGAGCACGGCCAGTCGTGAGGATAGTTGAGTCTGGGTGGAGATGATTTTGTTGAGAACTGAGGTCATGTTACTGAGTTGAGGAGGGAGTTGGTCAAGTCTGGCGTCTAAGTTGGGGAGGTCCTGTGGGCGTGTATCGTTGAACTGCGTCTCAATGCGGTGCAGCTTCCGCTGATGTGAAGCTAGAGTGTCTTTTTGCTCGCTGGCTTGTAGTTCTGTCTGTTGCAGTTGGGCGTGTATGTTCTCTGCTGTCTGTTGAAGCTGTGTGACTGAGGGGGGGAGTCGGTCCGTTCGTCAGTAGTCCGTGGATGGTAGTCAGTCTGTCTTGTAAGTCAATAAGGGCGGCGTGGTTGGAGTCTTGTTGTCGGGCGGCAGCGGTGACGGTTTCCTCCAGGTTGCCCAGACGTTGGTTTAAGTTAAGGACCTCCAAGTGGAGGTCCTGAAGTTCATCAGGTTTAGGCAGATGGTTGGCGGCGTGAAGTGTAGTTGTCAGGAGCTCCTCGAGGATGTGCAGTCTGCTGGTGACACCCTGCAGGTCCTCTCGGAGGCAACCAAGGGCTTGCTGCCATCCCGCAGGCTCGTTGGTGGTTGCTCTCCGGGATACTGATTCAGGCCCGGGTTCGATTCCCGTGGACTACCTACCTGACCCATTGGTTTTCTCGGGGGTTTTCCCGGGTCGCTAGGTGAAAGCTGGGTAGGTTAATTACATCCCCCGAATTTCCTGTCCCTCCATTTCATCTCCATTATCATTTCACATCATCTCTCATCTGGTGCTCTCTTTCAGGGAAGAAGTGTCGGCGGGATGATATACTCTGAGGAAAACTACTTCCTCCTCCGGTAGGTCGTTTGCCGGTCTCCGCTCCTCTGCTGGGAGCATTTCGGGACCGCCAGCCAGGGAACTTTGGGGCTCGGCTGCTGGGCTCGTTGCGTCCCGCAGTAGGGGAGCGTGTTTTCAAATAAATTTTGAAAATGTATGCAGAACAAATAAAATATTCTTTGTCATGAATTTTTTTCCTTCTTCTTTTTCTCCTGAAACTACCTTACAGTGCTTCATTGCACGTTTGGCCACTGGCATTCATATAGGAGTTGTCATTGGTCTGCAACTTCTCCGCTGAAGTGTAGACTGTTCACTAAAAGCTTCGAAGTCAAACCAGTGTCGAGTTTCGTTGAGTGCTACACACCCACGATACCGAGATACGCTTCTCATAGCTTCAGCTACGAGCCGGAATTAATATCAAGGAGAAGATCCTGAAGAGATCGTGAAGCGACATTACAGCTCCAAGCATTGCGAAGCAAAAATTGCCGTTTCCTTGGTTCAAGCATAATGAACTGCAATACAGGTAGCACAATAAGCTCTAGGGCAGAGGAAGACAGTTTCCAGAGCTGTGATGTACGATGTATTTCAGCCGGGAGCGAGGCCTGCAGTGCGTGCGACGTCAGGCAAGAGCCGTGTAGTACCAAGTTGCCTATATAAATGAAGATGTGAATACAGAATCTCAGGGTTCAGTCAGATGTAGCACACTCGATGATAACAATGTAGCTGTCACGTACCAAATGGAACTGTTAAATATACAATGTGACGATTTATTGAAGGACAAATATACACACAAGAAAGACTTGGCTGATTTTTACAAGAATGTCCCCCAAACCAGATTTCCGAGGTTGTATTCACTTGTCACACGGACATTGTGTATGTTTGGCTCGACATATGTTATGAAATTAGCTAAGTCCAAACCCCGAAGTACCTTGTCGTATCACAATCTAACATGCAGCCTTCGATTACAAATTTCGCAGACATTACGTCCTGACATTGATAAACTAGTTAAACAACAAGGAAACAGAAAGTGTCGGAAAATGTCCACGTAATTTTGTTCTGAATGGGTCTCCTTTAATTTGTAGGGAAAATTACTTCGTTTTATTTTATTTACTTTATAACATGCCTGACCTTCAGATAAACTACGAGTTGAGGTTTTATATATTTTCTCATAGCACAGAACTAAAATGTAATTTTTCATAAATTGTGACCAATTGTGTAATTAAAGCAGTCAGCATTAATATTACAACACCCAAGACGTAATTTGTACATATTATTAATACCCGATACGTTTCCTGTCTTTCCTACACTGTCGGAACCCCAACCTTCCTCTTGGGCAGCAGAAATCAGTGCGGTGACGTCACACGCTAAACTGCCTTTCGTTCAGGGGCATATTTGGCGGTTACAGCTCACGGAACTGACGTCACACCGCTACTACCCATCTTCCCCTGCCCTAGGCTGAAATGCGTAACGAAATATCTCTCCGCAAGATAACACAACACAAAATCAAAGGCAAGTAGTAAAAATAGTATCTTCAACATTTTAAGAACAAGTTTTCATATAGATAAGCATTATCCTTCAAGCTATAATGTCCTCACTTCTCTTGCACGTCATTGTATGTCATTGTGATCTTTGTCATGAACTTCAACACCTCTTCAGTACGCAAATGTCGAAGCTTTTGTTATACCTCTTGTGACCTTTCTCGCGTTAATTCCAGTGGCATATATCTTTGCATAATCGTGGCCTGGCTCGTGACGATGAAACCTTTTCTTTCTTCTCAATAATTACAGCTACAGCAACAATGGACTGGAGAAGCCAACCTGTAGTTCTTGTATTTTCGCAACACAACAAAATCGCTTTTAAACCACTCTGTTTTCATCGAACTTCGTCAGAACACGGATGAGTAACCGTTGTGTAATTCTGCACTCTTAATACCAATTTGCGAAAACAAATATTTTTGAAAAGGTGAAAGATGTGCGTAATCTAGAAGAATGCTCTGTGTGCATCTGTGTTCGTGTGGCACAACTTTTAAAACATTCTAACTTCAGTCTCTTCATAAATCATATATATTCGCCATTTAGTAAATGTGTAGTGTAGTATTTAGCGCCCGATTTTACTACATACGGCACCGCAGGCGGTGACACTGATGATACATGAGATGAAGATGGAGTACCGATGGAATGAGATGGTGGGAGAAACCGGAGATCCCGGAGAAAACCAGTTCAAGCGCCGTGTTGTCTACGACAAATCTCACTTTGGGGTCGCCTAGAATCAAACCCGCCTTGGTGAGAGTCAAGTGGCTTAACCATTTAGCCACGGCGCGGCCCTGATTTAGTAACTAATATACAGCAAAACAAATGAGAATGAAATCTACCATTATATATTTTAGTAACCCTTCTTTCTATAGGTATTATAATAAAAATTGTTAGCAGAGAATGTCAACAGATGTTTTATAATTAAAAATTGAGAATATTAATTTTCTCGATGGTTGCAGAGTATTTGTACGGGTTACAGAGATGAGAGATGAGAGCATCGCTGGGAGTAGTGTGTAGAGTTACAAGGAGACTATGTTGAAAAACGCCGAGTACTATTTGGACGGGTTACAGAGATGAGAACATCGCTGGGAGTAGTGTGTAGAGTTACAAGGAGACTATGTTGAAAAACGCCGAGTACTATTTGGACGAGTTACAGAGATGGGAGCATCGCTGGGAGAAGTGTGTAGAGTTACAAGGAGACTATGTTGAAAAACGCCGAGTACTATTTGGACGTGTTACAGAGATGAGAACATCGCTGGGAGAAGTGTGTAGAGTTACAAGGAGACTATGTTGAAAAACGCCGAGTACTATTTGGACGGGTTACAGAGATGGGAACATCGCTGGGAGAAGTGTGTAGAGTTACAAGGAGACTATGTTGAAAAACGTCGAGTACTATTTGGACGGGTTACAGAGATGAGAACATCGCTGGGAGTAGTGGGTAGAGTTACAAGCAGACTATGTTGAAAAACGTCGAGTACTATTTGGACGGGTTACAGAGATGAGAACATCGCTGGGAGAAGTGTGTACAGTTACAAGGAGACTATGTTGAAAAACGTCGAGTACTATTTGGAAGTGTTACAGAGATGAGAGCATCGCTGGGAGAAGTGTGTAGAGTTACAAGGAGACTATGTTGAAAAACGTCGAGTACTATTTGGACGTGTTACAGAGATGAGAGCATCGCTGGGAGTAGTGGGTAGAGTTACAAGGAGACTATGTTGAAAAACGTCGAGTACTATTTGGACGTGTTACAGAGATGAGAGCATCGCTGGGAGTAGTGGGTAGAGTTACAAGGAGACTATGTTGAAAAACGTCGAGTACTATTTGGAAGTGTTACAGAGATGAGAGCATCGCTGGGAGAAGTGTGTAGATTTACAAGGAGACTATGTTGAAAAACGCCGAGTACTATTTGGACGTGTTACAGAGATGAGAGCATCGCTGGGAGAAGTGTGTAGAGTTACAAGGAGACTATGTTGAAAAACGTCGAGTACTATTTGGATGGGAACATCCAAATGAGATGAGAACATCGCTGAGAGAAGTGTGTAGAGTTACAAGGAGACTACGTTGAAAAACGCCGAGTACTATTTGGACGGGTTACAGAGATGAGAGCATCGCTGAGAGAAGTGTGTAGAGTTACAAGGAGACTATGTTGAAAAACGCCGAGTACTATTTGGACGTGTTACAAAGATGGGAACATCGCTGGGAGTAGTGGGTAGAGTTACAAGGAGACTATGTTGAAAAACGTCGAGTACTATTTGGACGTGTTACAGAGATGGGAGCATCGCTGGGAGCAGTGTGTAGAGTTACAAGGAGACTATGTTGAAAAACGTCGAGTACTATTTGGACGTGTTACAGAGATGAGAACATCGCTGGGAGAAGTGTGTAGAGTTACAAGGAGAATATGTTGAAAAACGTCGAGTACTATTTGGACGGGTTACAGAGATGAGAACATCGCTGGGAGTAGTGTGTAGAGTTACAAGGAGACTATGTTGAAAAACGCCGAGTAGTATTTGGACGGGTTACAGAAATGAGAACATCGCTGGGAGAAGTGTGTAGAGTTACAAGGAGAATATGTTGAAAAACGTCGAGTACTATTTGGACGGGTTACAGAGATTGGAGCATCGCTGGGAGAATGTGTAGAGTTACAAGGAGACTATGTTGAAAAACGCCGAGTGCTATCTGGACGGGTTACAGAGCTGGCAGCATCGCTGAGAGAAGTGTGTAGAGTTACAAGGAGACTAT